>OX235271.1:89478245-89516103 GCA_944472155.2 Trichobilharzia szidati | reverse complement strand
ATTAAAGAATTACTTAGAAAAAATGGTTATCCAGATAAATTTATTGAGAAGAATATGAATTCAGCATCAAAGAGAGTCAGTATTGCTACAGTTTCGAAAAAGCCAATGTTCATAAAATTGCAGTTCCTCGGTGACAACATCAGTGAGATCATAACACAGCGCTTGAAGAATGCAGTTAAAAGAGCTTATTATGCAGCAGAAGTACGTTGTCTCTTCACAACCACCCCTATTCTATGTTCGAGAAATAAGGACAAACTACCTAATTTTGCCTCTTCTATGTGTGTATACCAGTTTGACTGCAGCTGCGGAGCCAGCTACATTGGGCGTACAATTAGGCAGTTTCATCGTCGTATTTCTGAACATCATCCAGCGTGGTTAAGCAAGGGACAAACAAAATCTATTCGGAGTTCTATTTTAGCACACCTTGTTGATACCGAGCACAAGGTTGATGTGAATACTGCATTCAAAATCATTTATCGCATTCCGACTAATCTCAACTTTGCTCTAAGAGTTCGTCTTCTACAGACAGCAGAAGCAATCGGAATCCACCTTAAGAAGCCAAGCCTATATGTACAGAAGAAATTTGTACAGCCACTTTGCTTACCGTGGCCATCCTTACAAGACAGGACTACGTCGCTCCCCTCCCCCTATTAAATTATAATTGTCCAAATTATTTTATTTTATTTTTATTTTGACCGCTTCATCTTTAATTACGTGTTATTCTTGTAAAATTAATTTATTCTATCCATTTCTACTTTTTTAAATGTGTATTGATTTTCTGCGTTAATTATCTACCCATTGACATTTCGACACTGTTTAAATATTGTTAACAAACATATCACCACTTGTTTGGTAAATTGTTGTGTATTGTAAAAATGCTATATATATTAGAGTAGAGCCAGAGAAGAGGATCTAATTGAAAAGTAAATATTTCTTCGCTCAATCTTTTGTGTTTTACAAGCTAAATTAACAGACATTCTATCATCATAAATTTTCATGAGTCTTTCAATGGTCGTTTTGTTTAGAGCACAATAAAAACAGTCAGTGAGGCAGCATTTATTTGGAATGAAATGATAACTTCATAAAAAAGTTTTGAAATTCATGCCTGTCGGTCTAAACTGGGGAACCAAAGAGGAACCTCTTAAAAAGTAAGTGAGTAAGAGACAAAAAACAGCATTAACTTGTGAAAAATCACCATATTAACAGAGACAATTAAAAAAATAAGTAGTAGCTAGTGAATGGATGATATAACACGCTAATTGCATTTATTTTTTGGAGGCACTGACTACATTTATCTCGAATAAACACGGATAATTAATCTATCAGGAGTATATGTCAACGTAACGGATATATAATAATCATAATACTGTTTCCCAAAGACTAAAGTTTAGCTTCAGTCGGACTTGATATTATAAAGCATATGAATCACTGTAATTTACATCTTAAACCACTTAGTATAGGTATAATTTACACTTGTTTAGATGTTTTACCAGAATACTAAATCTCATCACTGCTGAATTCCTGGTTTTGCTCCTAAAGTCAAACTGTTTTTGTTTACTTTATTTGGTTTTTACTGATTGGCTTTAGCTAGCTGACATGTTTAAATGTGGCGTCAGTCATGATGTTTTCGTGAATGCTTGTAGGTAATATAAATAAGTGTAATTTGTATGCATGTAGTTAATGGCTTTCTAACTTTTTTACTTATTGTTTTATTTAACCGTCAATACTAACTGCAACTTATATGAGTATAAATTATAATCGTTTGTGATTAAAATTACTTCAGAAACTTTCAGTAACTGTTAGAAATTATTTTCCCGGTGATTTATGAATATACCTGTATCAAAATGATGTACTCATTGTAGTTAGGGCTTAAGAAGACATTTGCAGCTGAAAAGGAAAGGGGCTTGTAACGGATACCTGTTAATGGTGTAAGACCACAAGCAGGAAAACATCAGTTTATAATAGAGAATAAATACTGCTGAAAGGATTATTTCGAGGAAATAATTGTGGTATTTGGAATCCCAATAACTGATAGTTAGTAATCTTGCGCCATTTACTGATTTTAATACGCTTATCGGGGTTTTTAACTACTGGTTGTTAAAATTTCTAGCACTGCATTTAGCCAAAATACACTAACGTTTTTGGCTGAGAGCAAAAGCCACTGAACATTCATGCGCACACTTTTGCTAACCTAATGCTATTTTAGCCATCATCTTTATTTTAATAAGGCAACTGTAGTAAAGGCTTTAAATTACGGAGTAGCGACAAAATTTTAGGAGTCTTCCAAAAGACCAATACTCTGTCTTTACCTTCTATACTACAGAGAGCAGTCAACTGATGTGCTTTCAGACCAGTAAAATGAGAGCAATACAGTGCTCTGGATACACAACACTAAGTTTTTGAGTAAGCTAGTAAAAGTCAAGTCTCATAATACCCCAGCCAGGTAGTAAAAGACGCATGATATCAACGGAAAAAACGTGGGCGCACAGCCAGAATGAATTATGTGTTGATTAACTGGGATAGTTCCGAGAAGAGAAGCTCAGTAGATTTATAAAACTATGGTTACTGCCCAGCAAACTTGAGTAAAGCTGTCAGGGTCAAACAGTTTCAGTGAATACACTTCATATTTAAATGTATAGAATTCAAGAGTTAGCTAACCAATTTAAATGAGATAGGAACATTACTGATAATTCTGATGAATGTCCAAAAATACCGGCAAGTGATGAAATATACGCAACGAATGTGTTCAATACCGTGGTAAAATCACTGATTCCTTCGTCACATGTCTACAAACATGTAACCGTTATTATCATCTGAGCATTTTATGTCGCAAATTCACACATATTCGTAAACTTATTCCACTGTTGCATGACAAATTCAAGTTGACTGGAGCTATCAAAAAATAAATGAATACAGCTCTACGCAACACACCCATGCTATTGTTGACCCTTGCTCAAGATATTTTGCGGAAAATTTACTGTATGTTAAAGGCCTTTCAAACAGAACAGCCAACGTCCAACTAAAAGCACATTAGATCAATAATGAAGCTGAGAACTGAAATCTACTATCTTCTGAGATGGTCAAGTAAACGAAACCAGTCATATCATTGGTCTGTTGCCGGAAAAGCCGAAAAATTTGACATCCTCGTGACCTTCAGGCAATTAATTTGGTGTTTTAAATACCGATTCTGAGCAATTGTGAGATTTTCCCCAAAGTTTCTTTGGTCGCAAAAGAGGAAAATATCCAACTCAACATAAAATAGTCAAGTTTTCTGACAAATATAAGTTTCAGGAACAAGAACCAGAAGGCTATAATCGCAGTCAATGGCGTTTGCACTCATTATTTAAAACCTGTGTTTACATTTTATGAAATTTCAGTGGACTAGAGTTAGTCCGTACTACTTGGTTACATTTTTCTCAAGTTTAACTAATGGTAGGTTTACACCAATTACAACTCAGTTTCAAAGTTTACTAGGAAAATTTGAACGGGAAATTTTCAACTTGCCTTAGAATCATCTATCGATGCTTTTAGTTCTGCCGCTGATTTCATTCGTAGTTCCAAGTCTTCATCCGGCCTTCTATGCACTTTGAATGATCTCCTGTAGTATTATACTCATACTTTATGTAGCTAACCTGCAAGATGGCACAGGAAATGTTACTTTTTTCTCTGAATTGTTTCCACTGTCAACCAACACTTCACACTTTCTAAAGGTGTGTACAGCTATATTTAAGGATTACTGTTTCCTCAGGTCAGGCACTTCTCGAACTCTCCTGGAACATTCTTTCTTTTCCTGACACGGTAAAGCATCTCTAGTTGTTTCTGAGTAGTGAGGGGTTCCACTGGGATATTCTATTGACTTAAAAGACCTTTCAAACTGCAGATGTGATAATTCATATCTTTAATATATAGAAATAGAGCGGGAAATTACTCTAGAATGTTTAGTTGTTTTTCTATATCTCTCTTGACTTCATGTGCTTGTTGGAGTTCAGAATGAAGACACTCCAGCCTGCTTTCGAAAAGTGGATGACTGTGCTCACGTTCAGTGTCTCCACATTTCGGAAGTTCTTTCAACAGTTCATCTTTTTCTTTGATTAATTTTGCGATCAGTGACTCTGAAATATAAAGCTCATTCCTAACAAATGAGTGCTGGATAAATATTGTGTTTGTTTACTGTAATTTGAATTTAAATTCTTTTTTCTCTAAAATGGTTGGGTCGGTACGTGTTTCAGTATTAAAAATGTTCATGTCTTCCTGATTTTCACCATACATGCTTTCATTTGAATATGTTCCTGCCTGTTGCTATAGTGCCAAAATCCAATATCCAATATCCAATATCTTTTTACGAGCTAGTATAAACCAATTTGATTTCTTTGCGCTCGCCTCTTGATTGTAAGGTAGAGGTTCCTGATCTTTGGTAAACGTCTGTGTAGCTCGTCCCGCCACTCGACTGTCGTAGCTTTGGTTGACTCCAACAGGAGTAGTGCTGGGATTAATTATATGGCGTCTGTAGTATGAAGTGTGTTAAGACTGTTACTACTGTGAATGGAGTTGATCCTTTCACCAGTTAGTCTTTCGGTATCGTCGTCAATGGAAAAGAGATAATAATAATAATAGATATAATTAGTAAAGGTATTCAGACTAACAGATAGAGAAAAAAATAAGAAAACGTAACAACAGTCAGTCAACCGGTGTACATATATATATATGTATAATATATACCAGTAATAATGATAATAATAATAATAACAATAATAATAAGTGTAGTTAAAGCTGTCAGGAGAGTAAGACTGAAGGGAATGTGAAGAAGTAAAACGACCAGTTTAATTGTCTATCTTTGAATGGTATATGCGATTTTAAGGGGATAGGCCATTTGGATACAGTCGTTGTGTCACTGCAAGGTTGTCCAGCCTTCGCTTAAAGGCGTCCACAGATGGTGCCATAGCTACATCTGCCGGTAAGGAATTCCAGGGACGGCAAACCCGCAGGGAAAAGAAGTGGGAGCGCACCCGGGTCCTTGCCCTCTGATGAGCTATCCTTCTGGGATTTCCACGAGGGAGCCTATACCTACTCAATGGCAGAACACCTTTGTTCGGGTGATTCTGATCATTTGTTATTTTGTAGGCAGTAATTAAATCCCCCCTCAGGCGACGGTAACTGAGTGTGAATAGGCCTAATTTCTTCAGCCTTTCGTCATATGGTTTATTTCGGAGTCCAACCACTCCTTTTGTTGCCCGTCGTTGGGCTCTTTCCAAGAGGTTGGCGTCACTTTTAAGCAGTGGGGGTGCAATGATATTATGCACTTCAAGATGCGGTCTGACGTATGTTTTATACAACCTTAGAAAGAGCTCAGGAGTGAGTGCACCTAATTGTCTATGTGTAAAGTGTATGACCGCATATGCCCTCGCTACATCCCCCGTGTAATTCACGCTTGTGTCCATTTTCTCCGTTAGAACTAGACCTAAGTCACGTTCCGACGTTGAGCAGGACAAGCTTTCATTGCACAGGGTGTAACTTGCATTCTGCAGTCTACAGGTGCGTAACTTCACTACTTTGCACTTTTTCAGGTTGAAAGTCATTCCACTGGTTACCGCCCAGTCTTCCAGAAGCCTTAGATCTGCCTGCAGCCTATCTGAGTCCTCCGGACACTTTACCGCCCTCCATATCTTTACGTCATCAGCGTATAGAAGAGTCGGGCAGTTTAGACGGCATGGTAAATCATTGATAAAAATCAAGAACATCAGTGGTCCCAGGATAGAACCCTGCGACACTCCTGATGACGAGCTGTGCCAAGATGATCGGACTCGATTGACCTTGGTGCAAAATTGCCTTTCAGTTAGGTAGTCCTTCAACCATGACAGAAGTGGTTTACCTAGACCTACCTGGCTTATTTTGTGTAGGAGAAGGTCATGGTGAACAGTGTCAAGTGCCTTCTCAAAGTCTAGAAAGATCACATGGACAGGAACATTCATATCCCAGCATGATGTCCAATCGTCCCAAGCTGATAATAAGTTAGTGACGCAGGATCTTCCTTTCCTGAAACCGTGTTGGGCTTCATGGAGTATTTTAGACCTATCCAGATATTCCCTGATGTGATCATCAATAATACTTTCCAGTACTTTCGATACCACTGGGAGTAGAGCTACTGGTCTATAACTGGTGGGATTTTGCCTATCCCCACCCTTGAAGATCGGAGAAAGGATGCTTCTTTTCCATTCCTTTGGCAGTTTCCCCGATTCCATGGGGTGTTGGAACAAGTCGCATAAAGGCCTACAGAGAGCTTCGGCGCACTGTTTCAGAACAGATGGCCTGATGTCATCACAACCTGGGGACTTCCCAGGTATAAGTCGCTGCAGCTTTCTCAGTACTATTGCAGGGTTTATTTGAGGGGTGGCTATTTGGTCTTCCTCCTGTGAAATAGTCATGCCACCATTTTGGTTCGTAACGGTAATACCCACATTGCTGTTTAGCTGTTTGGCGAAGGCTAAACTGAATGTTTCAGCCATCTCCAGACTAGTGAGATATTGACCGTTTTGGCCTACTAAGGCGCAAGCCCCTTGGTTGGTTGGTTTCCTTTCCGACATGAATCGGTACAAATTCTTCGGGTTTGCCAGGAGTTTTTTAGCAAGGTTAGCCTGGAATGACCTTCTGTCCCTCCTGACTCTTGCATTGCACCGGTTCCTGAGTTCCAGGTATGCATCATGGTCGATCTGGCTTCCAGATACGCGCCACGTAAACCAAGCCTTCCTCTTTGCTTGCAGAATACGCTGCGTGCCTCTCTTTAACCATGATGATTTTCTTTTTGGCTGTGCTGTGACTAAAGGGACGGTATCCGAGATCGCTGTATGAATAATCTTTTTTACCGCTTCCCAGTGTTCATCCACAGACAGCTCATCCCATGCTAAGGGCCAGTCTGCATCGAACAAGAGCCTCCGCATTTCAGCGTAGTCAGCCCTGCTGTAACACAGACATGGTTGCGTAGCGTCCCACTGCAAGTGCTCACGGAGAACGAGGTCGAAACCTATGACTGCATGGTCACTACTTCCTAGAGGAGTCATGACCTGGACCTTTTCGACGAGCAGTTGGTCACTAGTTAGAATGTAGTCTAGTTTTGATGACTTTCCACTAGGACCCCACCTAGTGTCGTCTCCAACGTTCTCAGTCAGTCCCGTGTCCCGAATAGCTTGCAGTAGATTTCGGCCGAATTTTCCCTTAGCATACCCCGAGCCAAGGTTCAGTGATGGGGCATTGAAATCTCCAGCAATGGTGATTTGGTCATAGCCCAAGTCTCGTATCCCTGTGATAGTGCTGAGCAGTAGCTGATTGTGCTCTGCCCCACAGGTGGGAGATCGGTAGATGCCACCAAGTAAATGCTTGGTGTGGCCTACGGTGAAATGACACCATATGGAGTCTGGGAGTTCAATAAGTGGTGGGTCCGTTGCGCGAACACATTTAAGTTGCCTATCAAAGTATATGGCAACTCCCCCTCCTTCCTTATTGTCCCTGTCTCTCCTGACCAAAACCATATCACCTATACTGATTTCATTATCGGCGATAGTGGGGGTTAGCCATGTTTCGGTGCGAATGATTATTTTCAGTTGTAGGTGTGCTTGGAGATTTCGGAGTTCACCTATTTTTACTCTCAGCCCCCTCACATTGCTATACAGGCAGCTGACAGTGAGTCTTACAACCTCAGCGTATTGTGGGGTAGTTGACGTGAAGCTATCTGCTGGTAGGGAACTTAGTGTTGGGACTAATTGGCCAGTTCCGATGGAACCGGCCCATTGTGGTTTTTTCCCTTGGATTTAGGCAGGACACTTGGGTGACACAGACTGTTATTCTCAGAACTGCGTCACTCTAGTGTCACTGAAGCTTGGGGACGTATTAAAGCCTCAGTTTGCTGCCTCCTTATGGTTCGAGGTCTGCTTTCGCAACATCGGATGTTTCCTCCCAATTTCCCCTTGATCTCATACCACCGTTGAAGTGTTATGGCCAACTGCTCTGGGGAGTTGAATGTGACACTAAGCAGCCTTGGGGAGCTAATCAGTGTGAGATGAGCGGGGCGAGGTAGTCGGTAAACGGAGATGGCTCCAGAAGCGCCAAGGGCCATCTGAGACGACAGCCATCTCCACTGCTGTACGTCATGCATGTGTTTTTCACAGGCAGTGCCCGTTTCCAGCTCCGGGACACCGTGCACTACCATAGAGGTGGAAGGCAAAAGTTCCGGTGACTCCCTTGCCATTTGTCTGACAGCCCATGGTCTGTCTTGTCTCACCCTTATGTTAGAGCTTCTGTCGATGGCTAGTACCTGAGCCATCAATAGTACCTTTTCGGCCTCTTCGGCAGAGTCCAGTGTAACCCGTAATGGGGGTGGCTTACCTTGAGGTGTGTGGACACCCCTGTACAGCCTGCACAATTTCACTGAACTAATGTTCAGACCTAGTTTATTGCACAGGTTGGACCACTGTTCCTGATCAAACAGGGCCCGCTGTTCAAGCAAGCTGTCCTTGCTCACAGGTACGTTAAAGAGGATGAGCGAATTAGACCGATTAACCTCAGACTTAGGTTTGGCCTTTGGCTTCTCGTATTCCTTTGCAGCATCAGCAACTTTAGGCTTCATCGGGTTCTGACCAGCCTTTATTGTGTTGCCAAGCTTGCTTGTGGATGCAAGTGGTGCTTCTCTAACTCTATCTTTCCTTGATTTTTTAGGTCCAGCCTTATGAATCTTCACCTTGTGAAAATTGGCATTTTCGGTCAGTAGGACAGGAGTGTCCTTCTTACTGTCTGTGCCAAGTTTTGGCAATGTGACGTTAGCAGGTGGGGAGCTACATAAGACCGTGTTGGGACACAAGGGCGGCGTGTTGTTTCTGCTAACCGCAGACACGCTCTGTGTGACTACACCAGGGCGACAGAGTGGACAGATGTACCAAAACCACGGGCATGGGTTATTTCTCATAAACTCGTAGTATGATTTCGGTACCTCTTTGTCGCAACGGCAGTGCACCCACCGTTTGCAAAAATTGCATTCGAAAGCTGAGTCAGCTTTAGAAACAATGATATTGCACGCCTGGCACTCGTCTCCCTTACTTGGTGACGCCTTCGAGGTCTTATGACGTCTTGAGCGTTTCCTTTTAGGTTCGTTGTACTTCACACATTGGCTTTCAGTTGGTGCAGGTGTAGTAGTATCCTGTCCTACTAGTATTGCCTGAGCCGTTTCAGTACTAGACTGTGGCACTGCAGGCATAGTATCCGGACAGACGAGTCCTACACGGGTCTTTAGGATGGGTATGCAATTTGGGGTTGGTGTCCCTGCGTTTTTGCCTTCTCTGGCTGAAGCCCTTGTGACTACAGAGTAAGGTGTTTTGGTGCCATTTCTAAGGTTACTTTCTACAGCCATATTAACTATCGCTAAAACTTATGCTGTATAAGAATAAAAGTGCAACAGTATCTACCCACAAGAAAAAGAAAAAGATTAAGACTGAAAAAGTACAAGACAAGGAAAAGAAAAGGTTTTCGACTTTACCTAGTACTTTCTGGATGATCGGCTTCACAGCAATCACGTGGTAGGCCAACAAGTCTTGTTTATCTGAACGAGTGGGGAAGATGCTGCTACAAAAATAGCACCTGAAGCTTTGGCAGTAGTTCGAGACAGCTGGACTTACCACACAGAGATTCGATATGTAAGTAATGGTTGAATTTAATTCACCGGCTAGGAAGATCAGGTTTCCCAAGCGGATAATTCACAAAATAGGTATTTTCCGGTTAGAGAGGAAAAGTCACGTCGTATTCAAGGAGCGCGCGTTGCAGTTAAATAACCAAACAAAGATCAATAATCAGTTCCAATACCCCATTTCGTTTTTGCGAGCTAGCATAAATCAATTTGATTTATTTGTTAAAGGATTTCACCATGAGTTGACATCAGATAGAGGACCATTAGAAAACGAAGAAGTACTGGACAGCTGTTTCGTCCTAGTCTTGAACCCTTAAGCAGTACGCACCCATCGGGGGTCGAACCCAGGACCTTCCAGTTACAAGGCGAGCTCGTAGATCATTCAGTCTCTCAGACCCAATGCAGTGGCCCATGAATTCCCACTTCTGTAAATTCATGATACTGCACGACCACTAGTCAATGTCATCACACCAGACCTGCTGTACGCATTGGCCACGTTTTCCCACTGGAACCCAGGTAACCTCCTATATGAATGGAACTAGTGAGTATCAGATTTGTGTTGGCTCTCAGGCTGTAAGATAAATGTCCCTGGTCTTTGGTAGACTTCTGCGTAGTTCGTTCTGCCACTCGCCTGTCGTACTTTCGGAGGACTATAAATGAATTGGAGCTGAGAATGATTTTATGTGTTTTGTGGTATACGGTGTATTAAGAACGTATCGGTACTGTGAGTGTAGTCGATTTTTTCACCCGTTCGTCGTCCTGTGAGGTCGGAAAGCGAAATTATAATAATAACAGATATAATTAACGAAGTTTATGTCGACTTTAGAAAACGTAAAAATAGACAGCTAATGAAATTTGAAATCGATATATATATGTACATATATATGTATATCAGTAGCAATAACAGTGTAGGGTAAATAATATTTGGAGAAGTCAGAACAGCAAGGCAATGGAGAATGTGAAGAAGTACGAATGTGTATTTAGGTGTGTACACATTAACAGTGTGTGAGTTTTAAGGGAAAAGGCCGTCTGGACGCAGTCCCTGTGTCACTGCGTAGATGTCCGAACTCCACTTTAATGCTTTCCATGGACGATGCAGTAGCCACATATACCACTTGACAATCCCAGAGCGGCAAACCTGAATTGAAAAGAAATGGAAGCGCATAATATTCCAACCAGAAAAACAATATAAATAAAAAACATTATTTAGCTTAACTAAGACATTCAGTGGTTAGTTAGCCTCTGCAGCTGCTCCTCGAAAACCACCTAGGCAAAACATTTCAATGGTGTTGCTTCTGTGTAGAGAATAGCCTCTGCAAATAGGAAATATCTAAAACCAGCAGTTCAAAAGACTAGCTGCTGTCCTACTTAATGTTTACCAATAAAACTGACGGTGGGCTTAAAGATAATAAATTTGTTTCTTTAACCAGTGAATGGTTGAAGTATTGTCAACCTGTTTTTGATTGTTTCTCCAATACGGGCCTGCCATTTGTTTTCCGGTTGTGTGTAGTTCGAAGAAGAAGAGTTCGTCAGAGCTCGGAACATTAAGAACCACGAGTCTGTTTGGGAATTAATAAACATTCGAGGCTGTTACAAATCAGTTAGAGGTTACATGATAGATTTAGTCGGACACACAAAACAACCTGTCGCTAATCTGAAGGTGGCCAGTTGAAGCGTTGGTAAATACACCGGTGCTGCAGTACGAAAACGAATCGCCTCACATACGGATATGAGATCATGATTCGTACGGCATATGACAGTTGTCAGACTGTGTAGGTTTGACAAATGATGCATTGTTGTAGCTAGAGGTTGACACAGTGACGGAACAAATAAATAAAACATCCCGTGCAGACATTCACAAGTATTCTGCCAAATTAATATTAACTCTTCCTTGTCCAATGCATTATAACTTCAAGCGACGTATTATGATTAAATGATTCTTTTGATTATATATATGTATATATTCCCTATAAAAAGGCAAATTTATACGGTAAGCAAGGGATTTCTAACGACATGATCAGACATATAAATCTAAATAGTAAATTGTAGATAAATGATACTGTTCCGATGGTTTCAATAGATGAATTATAGCACAAGCTATCGGAAGAAGGCCATATAAATGTTGATTTGTGAATGAGCCCTCAGGATCAAGTAGGTAATCCAAATTTCGCTTCGTTTTCTACGGGTGATTGTACCTAATCGGTCACCGACCATTACGCAAATTTTTAAGGCTGTTTTGTCTCATTCTTTGTCTGTGTGCACCCACCGGGGTTCAAACCCAGGGCCATTCTGTTACGTGTCAAGCTCGTAGGTCACTCAGTTAGTGGAACTTTTATGGTCCCAGTTTAGAGAATATTGCAGAAATTACACTTCAAAACTGATACTACACACTATCTTAGCTCAGAAAGCCGAGAAGCAATAATAAGTTAGGTTTCATTGGTGTCTTAAGAATGTGTGTGACCACAGAACAGAGTGACCCTATTCTCTAAGGATAACTTCTATCAACTATCGATCTAGCATACAACTATTTATTTCCAGTAAAAAGCCGGCAACATTTTCTTGGGATTAGACTCAAGTATTTATTTAAAGTGTACCCAATCACTTACTGGGGCCAAACAAAGACAAAATAGCGTGCTAGAAACTACACACACCAAAGAACTAAAGCAGAACTCAAGGTTATTATTATTATCGACATTCATTTGTGTAATTTGAGGAAACCGATAGTGAATTATGAGGTTACCAAAGGTTGTGTGTTGAACCGAAGAGGATATGTAACTTCACTGTCCAAAGAAAGAATATATTTATCACCATAATTTCAAGGTGCATTTGGTGAATGAGTCACTGCACTAACAGACTGATGGTGTAAGATGGTATAAATATTGACGTATAATGCTGTAAGAATTTGTCGAAATAGATTTTACTCATAATGGAATTACGCTCTACCACAGTGCACAATTTCTATGCTTGTATCAATGATGGTATTAGACTTGTCGCTCAGCAATTCAAAACCATCGGTGTGCACGCACCTCAATTCTAGCTGAATCACAGTCTTGCATGTTTAAATAGATTATTTTTTATTACTTTTGATTACAGCTTGATGCCACGCCGTATTTTCGGTATATGTATGGAATTTTCAGCATGGATATCGGTAGCCCAAATTTCGCAGGCCAACCATAGATATCGGGTGTGCGTCGGCAGAGGATTGAACCCCGGACCATGTGCATGGTCGACGAGAGTCCTAACCACTGTGCCACCAACGGTCCTAGGGTCCTTAACCTTCCCACAGTTTGTACAGGTGTCACTGATCAGTCAGTGAAGAATTCTTTATTTTATCTACACATGCCTAATAAACTGATTCTTCTCTGATTTAGCCTTAACAGAAGCTTTTGGCGAATTTTCGACTGATGTGTCTAAGTATAAATTAGGTTTTTTTCGCCCAGTGCCTTGATAACCCTTATCTTGTGGCCCTTGTAGGTCAGAATTCAACCTGGTTGCCTGCTTAGTTAATTCGTTGTGGGGGAGTTTGGTTCCATCATTCACTTCTCTGCCTTGTTAGTTTATATTGCTTAAAATTTTCACGGGCTTGTTAACTACACAATAATGCATTTGTGGGGCAAAACTTCCTACACCGGAGCAGCAGAAATGATAGAAGAAAGCAGATTCAGTTGCATGCTGATAAACTCCTATTTGTGCAACAATAAGATGACAAGGCCAATATCACAAAAAGCACCACGGGAGGACTCATGCGGTGCTGCGAAAGCAGACCTCGAACCATAAGGGGGCAGCAAACTGAGGCCTTAATGCGTCCCCAAGTCTCAGTGACACTAGACCGATGTGGTACCGAGAATGACAGTCAATGTCACCCAAGTGTCAACGACAGAGGGCCGAATCGGCCAACTAGTTCCAATATTATGTCCCCTAACAGCAGACGACGTAAAGTCAACTGCCCCACAACACGCTGAGGTTGTTAGAGTCACTATCAACTGCGTTTAAGCAATGTAAGAGGGCTGAGAGGAAAAGTAGGTGAACTCAGAAACCTCCAGTCACACCTAGGCCTTAAAATAATAATCCTCACTGACACCTGGCCAACCCCCACTTTAGCCGACAACGAGATCAGTATAAGGGGTATGGTCAGGAGAGACAGGTATAACAAGGAAGGTGGGGGAGTAGCCATATACTTTGACAAGCAACTTAAATGTGTACGTGCAATTGGCCCACCACTTATTGAACTCCCAGATTTCATTTGGTGCCATTTCACCGTTGGCAACATCAGGCACTTACTGGGTGGCATCTGCGGATCACCCACCTGTAGGTAGAGCACAACCAGCTACTGCTTAGTACCATCACAGTGATACAGGACTTGGGCTATAACCAAGTCACCATTGCTGGAGATTTCAACGCCCCATCACCGAACCTTGGCTTGGGGTATGCTCAAGGAATGTTTGCACGAAATCTACTGCAAAACATTAGAAACACAGGACTGACTGAGAATTTTGGAGACGACACAAGGTGGAGCTTTAGTGGAAAGTCATCAAAACTAGATTATATTCTAACCAGCGACCAACTACCCGTTCAAGAGCATGGCTTCACTAGGAAGTAGTGACCACGCGATCATGGGTTTTGATCTTGTTCTCAGTGAGCACCAGCAGTGAGATGCTACACGACCATGTCTGTGATATAACAAGGCGGGCTATGCTGAAATGCGAAGCATTTGTCCGACACAGAACGGCCTTAGCATGGGGCAAGTTATCTGTGGATGAACACTAGGAAGTGGTAAAAGAGATCATTCACACAACAACTTCGGTAACTGTCCCTTTAGTCACAACACAGCAAAAAAAGTCATCATGGCTGAAGAGAGGTACGAAACGTATTCTGTGGGCAACGCGGAAGGCTTGGTTTATGTGGTGAGTATCCAGTAGTCAGACCGACCACGACGCATACCCGGAACGTTAGAGTCAGGAGTGACATGAGGCCATTTCAGGCTAAACTTGCCGAAAAACTCCTGGCGAACCCAAAAAACTTGTATCGATTCATGTCGGAAAGAAAACCAACCAACCAGGGAGCGTGCGCATACCTCACTAGTCTGGAGATGGCTGAAACGCTCAGCCTAACCTTCGCCAAACAGTTAAACAGCAAGGTGGGTATTACTGGTACGGACCAAAACAGCGGCATTTCTATTTCAGGGAGGAAAACCTAGTTGCTCATCCACAGATAAACACAGCAATAGTACTAGGGAAGCTACAGAGACTCACACCTGGTAAGTCCTCAGGCTGTGACGACATCAGGCCATCTGTTCTGAAATAGTGCTCCAAAGCTCTCTGTAGGCCTTTATGCGACTTGTTCCAAAAGTCGATGGATTCGGGGAAACTGCCAAGGAAGTGGAAAAGAACCATCCTTTCTCCGATCTCTAAGGGTGGGGATCGGCAGAATGCCACTAGATATAGACCAGTGGTGCTACTCCTAGTGGTATCAAAAGTACTGGAAATTATTGCTGATAATTATATCAGGGAGCACCTCAATCGGAATAATAGGCTCCATGAAGCCCAACACGGTTTCAGGAAAGGCAGATCCTGCGTTACTAACCTACTATCAGCCTGGGACGATTGGACATCATGCTGGGATATGAATGTTCAGTCCATGTGGTCTTCCTAGACTTTGAGAAGGCATTTGAGACAGTTCACCATGACCTTCTCCTAGACCAAATAAGTCAGGCAGGTATGGGCAAGCCGCTTCTGTCATGGTTGAGGGACTACCCAGACGAAAGGAAATTTTGCACCAAGGTCAATCGAGTCCGATTATCTTGGCACGGCTCGTCACCAGGAGTGTCTCAGGGTTCTATCCTAGGGCCACTGATGTTTTTGGCTTTTATCAGTGACCAACCATGCCGGCTAAATTGCCCGATTCTTCTATGCGCTGGAGGGCAATAAATTGCTTGGAAGGAACAAATAGGCTGCATGCAGATCTAAATCTTTTCTGGAAAACTGGGCAGTGGCCAAAGGCATGACTTTCAACCTGAAAAAGTGAAAAGTGGTTAAATTACGCACCTTTAGGCTGTAGAATGCAAGTTACACCTTGTGCAACTAAAGCTTGTCCTGTACAACGTCAGAGCCTGGCTTAGGTCTAGTTCTAGCGGAAAATTGGACACAAGAGTAAATTAAACGGGGTATGTGGCGAAGGCATATGCAGCTATACACTTTATACATGGACAGTTAGGTGCACTCACCCCTGAGCTCTTTCTAAGGTTGAACAAAGCGTACATCAGACCAAAAATGGAGTGGTTAGTCTCCGAAATAAACCGTATGATGAAAGGCTAAAGAAATTAGGCTTATTCACACTTAGCTATCGTCGGCTTAGGGCATTTGATTACTGCCTACCAGATAACAAACGACCTGAATCACCCAAACAAAGGTGTTCTGCCATTGAGTAGGTATAGGCTTCCTCGTGGAAATCCCAGAAGGATAGCTCATCAGAGGGCAGAGAATCAGGTGCGCTGCCATTTCTTTTCACCGCGGGTTTGCCATCCCCGGAACTCCTTACCGGAACAATCATGCAGCGACACAAGGACTGCGTCCGAATGGCCCATCCCATTCAAATTCCATATACCATTCTCTCCCGTCTTAGTCTCCTGACTACTCCAACTACTACTCTTACACTTATTATTATTGCTGACATTATATGGATATATAGTTTACAGTTTACAATTTATTTAGGATAGTAGGCTGTATGCCTGTGTTAATCCTTTCGATTTGTTACACACAGGAGGTCCAATCTCGCCTTGAATGAATCAACGGATGGCGCTGATACGACGTGTTCCGGTAGGGAGTTCCAATGGTTCACAATTCGATGCGAAAAACGGATCTCCAGACGCAGACGATTCGACCGTGGTTTCTGAACCTTGAGGTGATATCCTCGCAATTGGTTGGTGCTAGAAGGAAGAAATAAATTAGATAAATTTGCTCTAAAATCATTTCTTAGGATACGGTATGCTAGTATTAGGTCACCCCTAAGCCGTCTATATGACAGTGGAAATAAACCCAGTTGACTTAACCTCTCCTCATATGAGAGGATTGAGAAGCCCTTTATTAGATTAGTTCCTACTCTTTGACCCTTTCTAATAAGTCTATTTCGTATTTGAAACACGGGCTTGCTGCCTGGATCCCGTATTCCAAATGAGGTCTGATATAAGTCAGGTATAATCTACGAAATATATCAGCGTCAAAATTCGCAAAAGCCTTGCGTATGGCCCATAACATTCGAAAACCCTTAGTGGCTGCAGCTTTACAGTTTGTTGCTGTTTTCAAGTCATGCTGCACAACCACTCCCAAGTCCTTGTACTCAGTGACCACTGGGAGAGTAATGCCATTCATTGGGTAATTGTGCACGTGACTATGAGATACATGCATAGCTACACTCTTGCTTAAGTTAATCTCCAAGGCCCAGTGCTTACACCAATCACTTAACAAGTTTAAATCTTCCTGCAAAGCAAGTTGATCACTGTCATCGTGTAAAGCCCTCCATATCTTGATGTCATCAGCAAACAGTAAGCAGGATGACCTAACTACCGATGGAATCTCATTAACATAAATCAGGAAAAGAAGTGGGCCTAGAATTGTACCCTGAGGAACGCCACTCTTAACCGATTCCCATGTTGATAAAACCCCGTTAACTCGTACTCTTTGTCTTCTGTCCTTTAGAAAGTCTTGAATCCAGTCGGCAACCACTTTATTGATTCCCATACTACCTAACTTTACTATAAGACTTGAATGAGAAACCCCGTCAAACGCCTTGCTAAGGTCGATGAATATGGCATCCACCGGTATATTAGCATCAGCTGAGCTTGCCCAACTTTCTCTGGCCACAAGAAGGTTGGTCAAGCAAGAATGACCTGCTATAAAACCATGCTGTTCCACAGCGAAAAGTTTGTTCCCTTCAATGAACCGAATGATAGCATCACGAATTATTCTTTCCAGTAGTTTAACAACAATACTGGTTAAACTAACAGGACGATAGTTCTGAACTAAGTTTCTAGATCCGGTTTTGAAGACCGGACTAATGATGGCATCTTTCCAGTCCCTTGGACATTTAGACTGGTCCAGAGACATATTGAAGATTACCGACAATGGCTCGGCTATGTTTTTAGCCAATGCTGTTAATATACGTGGGTGAAGTTCATCAGGGGTACTGGACTTACCAGGATTGAGCCTTAGAAGCCACTTTAGGACAGTGTCCTTTCCAATGTATAAGGGTGCCATTTTCATGTTACCGTCTGGAAAAGTTACAAAGCTGGTATCAATATTATCAGAGAATACTTGACTAAAGTGCTTGGACAAAGCCTCAGCCTTAGTCAAGTTATCCTCAGCCATGTTTGTCTGGTTATCTTCAAGCATGAGAGGTGGGATAGCATCACTCTTACGTGTTCTTCTCTTGATATATGAGAAGAGTCTTTTTGGGCAGCCTGGTGAACTTTTGACTAACTGGGTTTCGTAAGCTATCCTTGACTGGTGAATCAAAGTCTTACACTGGTTTCTGGTTTCACGGTATTTCAGCCGGAACTGCTGTAGCCCAGTAGAAACAAAGAGATTCCAGAACCTTTATCTCCGTCTTAGGAGTGTTATAGCTTGTCTATTTATCCATGGTGGCCGATTTGTTGGTCTTTTAGGAACCCTCCAGGGAATGAAATCAGTGGTAACCCTCTCAAGTGTATTCTCAAATCTATCCCATTCATCTTCAGTAGATGAGACAATATTGACTGACCAGTCGGCAGTTGAAGCACGCTCCTTTATAGAGACTATGTCAGCATGCCAAACACTAGGTCGGGATTTGGGCTGAAAACTGACTAAATTGTCAGCCCTTAAGTTAAAATCTAACACCCCATGATCACTGTTTGCTAGAGGTGGATGAATAACTCGACCATCCACGTCGTCGTTGTCATGAGTAAGCACTAAGTCCGGCAAGGAAGATCCTTGGGTAGAACCGAATCTTGTACTACCTAAGACATGTTGTGTCAGGGCATTTTCCATGGTAGTCAAGGGTAACCGGCTGTCAAACTTTTTAGCGGATCCTGGATATGTGACAGCTACCCAGTCTATATGAGGTGCATTAAAATCACCTAGAATAAGACAGCTACTGTGTTTACTCCATTGTTTGAGGCGATCTAAAATAAAGCCATCACACTGACAAAAGGGACTTCTATACAGAACTCCAATGAGTAGAGTGCCAGTTGCAAAGCTTACTTCACATCTAATTATCTCACTTCTCCCACTGTCATGCGCTTCAGATTTCACGGAATGAACGTGTAGGGGGTTGTTGATGTACAGAGCAATCCCGCCACCTCTACGACCCTTAACCCTGTCGCTGCGCAAGCAACTAAATCCGCATACCTCAGGTGTGTCATCTAACCCAGAAACCAGCCATGTTTCAGTAATGGCCATAATACCTGGGCTAAGGCCTTCCACTAATACACCTAGCTCGTGAAATTTGTTCTCGATACTACGTATATTAGTGTACACTACCTTCAGGCTTCCTATGCGGTCTGGCTTATCCACACAGGTCTTGGAAGCATACGTTTCCAATACCTGACTATTTGGAAACCCACCAGTTTAAGGTTAGTCTCACCATTTTTACGTCTTGTTTCTAGCTGGGACAAAACTTCTTTTCGTTTAAGTCTGTCTTCAAGAGATAAATCAGGTCTGACTGAAATTCCTGACCCGGCAAGGTTGTTTACATTATCCAGTAGATGATTCCGTTCATCAGGAGAACCTAAGACTACGTTAAACAACCTACGCTGATTAGAAAATTCATCATCTCTTTCGCCTATTCTAATCAGCTTTTTAATCGATACTCCAGGGAAATTCGCTGGGAGCGTCTTCTTTATAATACTACTCACTAATTTCAGGTCGTGATCGTGCCTTTTCACGGGATCAGATTCTTTGGACTCTTCTAAATTTCCAACAATTATGTTAGAGTCTAAGGAGAGCTTGTCGTGTTTAGCAGTGGCTACGTCTTTTCTTACCACTATTGATGCAGCCTGGCTACAGGTGATAGACGTTTGCCTACCATCAATATTACTATGTTTCTTCCGATTTTCGTTACCCACTGATCATCTGCCTGCAGTTGCTTCTCAGGGCTGCTGCAGTTTTTGATGGTACAATCAAGATCAATGTCTGCACCACCTTCATGGTGAACTTTGCTTACAGTGTTCTCTGGTGCTGAGATGCTGTTTGCAGCTTCCGTTTTGTTACCTTTTCGCTTACTAAGACGCTTCGAACGCCTGGTAGGTTTTACTTCTGCAGTAACTGGCATAGCAACAGCCGGTGTGGTAACATTCATGATGGCACTTACTGCGTCATCTTCAGACGGACAGTCTGTGTCACTCTTACTAGCCACGCTATCATCAGGAAGCTCCATGGCTTTAGACAGTAGTTCGTGAGCCTCCCTTATTAAAGTCATCTTTGGGGAGCAACACATTCTGCACATCCAGTGGGATGTTGGAGCACTACAACGTTTGTATGCAGCTGGAAGTAATCCAATACACATCTTATGATACCACTTTTTACAGTTATTACACTGTATTCCATCATATACCAAAAAGTATCACTCCGCCCTATTACATTTATATGGTACTTTTGACATAATGAACTTCTACTGCAAACAGCCAAGACAATTTACCCAATATAGACTATATAAGTGATGAAAATCAAAACTTAACAGACAAAAGTCAAGTTAAAGTTTTAGAAAATGTTCTTGAAGTGAATAACACAGCAAAAACAGCGATTTGTCAGATACGTGAAAATACGTGAAAAAAGCATTCCCTTTTTCAAACAGCGCGCTAGTGAATATATATATTTCAACTTCAAATTCAATTGGCTGTCTGGTTTTACGTTTTCTTTATTTCCTCTTCTGCTTTTTAGTCTGCATAACCTAGACTAGTTATATCTGTCGTTATTATTTTCTCTTTTCCTTTGGCGACGATGCTGAGGCACGAACTAGTGAAAGAATCAGCTCCATTCATAGTAGTAAAAAAGTCTTAACACACCACACACTACATACAACACATAATTAACCCCAGCACCTCTCCTTTTGGAATCAACCAAAGGTACGACAGTTGAGTGGCGGGTTGAACTACGCAGGAAGCTTTGTTGTGCTGCTGTATTTTGACTACACTAGCGTACACGTATATCTTAGTACTTCCTCGCGTTTATAATTGTGTGCTAACGTTGTGATTACTCGACGTCCACAACGTAATTCAAAAGGCACTTGCGAAGGAATACGATAGTGTATTATTGCAGCAATCAACAATTCAAAAATCGAGCGAGTACAAAAGTATCAATTATTAACATGCAAGATTTAGAGTAATAAACAAATCAAAGTACAATTACATAGTGAAAGTATACTGCGATGATGAGTAATAAAACGGGTCACTACAGCTTTAAAACAGTTAGTCCCTTTTATAAATTTTGATAGCATTATTAGAAGACGGAGATTATCTGAAAAATGTGATGTATTAGCGCTATACATTTCGAACAATCTGATCACACATTTACTTGTCAAGTCAATATATATGGAAAGGTTAAATTAAACAAGGTGACAAAATCTCCAAGCACACCTACAACTGAAAATAATCATTCTCACCGAAACATGGCTAACCCCCACTATCGCCGATAATGAAATCAGTATAGGTGATATGGTTTTGGTCAGGAGAGACAGGGACAATAAGGAAGGAGGGGGAGTTGCCATATACTTTGATAGGCAACTTAAATGTGTTCGCGCAACGGACCCACCACTTATTGAACTCCCAGACTCCATATGGTGTCATTTCACCGTAGGCCACACCAAGCATTTACTTGGTGGCATCTACCGATCTCCCACCTGTGGGGCAGAGCACAATCAGCTACTGCTCAGCACTATCACAGGGATACGAGACTTGGGCTATGACCAAATCACCATTGCTGGAGATTTCAATGCCCCATCACTGAACCTTGGCTCGGGGTATGCTAAGGGAAAATTCGGCCGAAATCTACTGCAAGCTATTCGGGACACGGGACTGACTGAGAACGTTGGAGACGACACTAGGTGGGGTCCTAGTGGAAAGTCATCAAAACTAGACTACATTCTAACTAGTGACCAACTGCTCGTCGAAAAGGTCCAGGTCATGACTCCTCTAGGAAGTAGTGACCATGCAGTCATAGGTTTCGACCTCGTTCTCCGTGAGCACTTGCAGTGGGACGCTACGCAACCATGTCTGTGTTACAGCAAGGCTGACTACGCTGAAATGCGGAGGCTCTTGTTCGATGCAGACTGGCCCTTAGCATGGGATGAGCTGTCTGTGGATGAACACTGGGAAGCGGTAAAAAAGATTATTCATACAGCGATCTCGGATACCGTCCCTTTAGTCACAGCACAGCCAAAAAGAAAATCATCATGGTTAAAGAGAGGCACGCAGCGTATTCTGCAAGCAAAGAGGAAGGCTTGGTTTACGTGGCGCGTATCTGGAAGCCAGATCGACCATGATGCATACCTGGAACTCAGGAACCGGTGCAATGCAAGAGTCAGGAGGGACAGAAGGTCATTCCAGGCTAACCTTGCTAAAAAACTCCTGGCAAACCCGAAGAATTTGTACCGATTCATGTCGGAAAGGAAACCAACCAACCAAGGGGCTTGCGCCTTAGTAGGCCAAAACGGTCAATATCTCACTAGTCTGGAGATGGCTGAAACATTCAGTTTAGCCTTCGCCAAACAGCTAAACAGCAATGTGGGTATTACCGTTACGAACCAAAATGGTGGCATGACTATTTCACAGGAGGAAGACCAAATAGCCACCCCTCAAATAAACCCTGCAATAGTACTGAGAAAGCTGCAGCGACTTATACCTGGGAAGTCCCCAGGTTGTGATGACATCAGGCCATCTGTTCTGAAACAGTGCGCCGAAGCTCTCTGTAGGCCTTTATGCGACTTGTTCCAACACTCCATGGAATCGGGGAAACTGCCAAAGGAATGGAAAAGAAGCATCCTTTCTCCGATCTTCAAGGGTGGGGATAGGCAAAATCCCACCAGTTATAGACCAGTAGCTCTACTCCCAGTGGTATCGAAAGTACTGGAAAGTATTATTGATGATCACATCAGGGAATATCTGGATAGGTCTAAAATACTCCATGAAGCCCAACACGGTTTCAGGAAAGGAAGATCCTGCGTCACTAACTTATTATCAGCTTGGGACGATTGGACATCATGCTGGGATATGAATGTTCCTGTCCATGTGATCTTTCTAGACTTTGAGAAGGCATTTGACACTGTTCACCATGACCTTCTCCTACACAAAATAAGCCAGGTAGGTCTAGGTAAACCACTTCTGTCATGGTTGAAGGACTACCTAACTGAAAGGCAATTTTGCACCAAGGTCAATCGAGTCCGATCATCTTGGCACAGCTCGTCATCAGGAGTGTCGCAGGGTTCTATCCTGGGACCACTGATGTTCTTGATTTTTATCAATGATTTACCATGCCGTCTAAACTGCCCGACTCTTCTATACGCTGATGACGTAAAGATATGGAGGGCGGTAAAGTGTCCGGAGGACTCAGATAGGCTGCAGGCAGATCTAAGGCTTCTGGAAGACTGGGCGGTAACCAGTGGAATGACTTTCAACCTGAAAAAGTGCAAAGTAGTGAAGTTACGCACCTGTAGACTGCAGAATGCAAGTTACACCCTGTGCAATGAAAGCTTGTCCTGCTCAACGTCGGAACGTGACTTAGGTCTAGTTCTAACGGAGAAAATGGACACAAGCGTGAATTACACGGGGGATGTAGCGAGGGCATATGCGGTCATACACTTTACACATAGACAATTAGGTGCACTCACTCCTGAGCTCTTTCTAAGGTTGTATAAAACATACGTCAGACCGCATCTTGAAGTGCATAATATCATTGCACCCCCACTGCTTAAAAGTGACGCCAACCTCTTGGAAAGAGCCCAACGACGGGCAACAAAAGGAGTGGTTGGACTCCGAAATAAACCATATGACGAAAGGCTGAAGAAATTAGGCCTATTCACACTCAGTTACCGTCGCCTGAGGGGGGATTTAATTACTGCCTACAAAATAACAAATGATCAGAATCACCCGAACAAAGGTGTTCTGCCATTGAGTAGGTATAGGCTCCCTCGTGGAAATCCCAGAAGGATAGCTCATCAGAGGGCAAGGACCCGGGTGCGCTCCCACTTCTTTTCCCTGCGGGTTTGCCGTCCCTGGAATTCCTTACCGGCAGATGTAGCTATGGCACCATCTGTGGACGCCTTTAAGCGAAGGCTGGACAACCTTGCAGTGACACAAGGACTGTATCCAAATGGCCTATCCCCTTAAAATCGCATATACCATTCAAAGATAGACAATTAAACTGGTCGTTTTACTTCTTCACATTCCCTTCAGTCTTACTCTCCTGACAGCTTTAACTACACTTATTATTATTATTGTTATTATTATTATTATCATTATTACTGGTATATATTATACATATATATATATATATGTACACCGGTTGACTGACTGTTGTTACGTTTTCTTATTTTTTTTCTCTGTCTGTTAGTCTGAATACCTTTACTAATTATATCTATTATTATTATTATCTCTTTTCCATTGACGACGATACCGAAAGACTAACTGGTGAAAGGATCAACTCCATTCACAGTAGTAACAGTCTTAACACACTTCATACTACAGACGCCATATAATTAATCCCAGCACTACTCCTGTTGGAGTCAACCAAAGCTACGACAGTCGAGTGGCGGGACGAGCTACACGGACGTTTACCAAAGATCAGGAACCTCTACCTTACAATCAAGAGGCGAGCGCAAAGAAATCAAATTGGTTTATACTAGCTCGTAAAAAGATATTGGATATTGAACACAAACGTTCGGTAATCCAATCAAATAAGGATTACCAAGGTAGGTTAAGAGTAATAACAAACTGTTTTTGAATACACAAGGGGGGCTTAAGTTTATGAATGGCTATAGCCTCAGCGTATTTCAGTAAACGTCCTTGACCGTTTTTATAGATGACCTTAAAGGCTGAGTTAACATCAACCTTATGGTTCATCTCGATTAAATGTTTAGCTATAGACGAAGTTGGTAGTCTGGCACCTGCATCTATGGGCTTGTCACAATTCATCTGTTTTCCTAACCACTTTGGGATATGCTCTCCCACCCTCACGTGCAACGCGCGATTACTCCTCCGTATGTATGTATGTCCACACACACACGAAAATTGGTAAATTTTATGGGATGTGATATAATCACTTGTGCACTACAGCTTTACCTCACAATCAAGAAACCAGCAAAAATAAATCAAACTGGTTTATGCTAACTTGTAAAAACGATATTGGATGTCAACATCATTCATGAACTCCGAATGACTAAGTCACACTTCGGAGGCTTGGCCGATGATTACTTGCTTTTACTGCGAAAAAGTTGAGGTTTGAAACGTGAAATGTCTGGCTACAATTCTGATCCAAATGAGTGGGACATATAATTTAACTTTGTTGGAAAATCCAATTGTCGTAAGATATGACGGGCTTCATAGTCAGCACACCGTTCTATTCGTTTTCCTCAGGCACTGTTTGAAAATGTTGGTCTACGCGCTCAATTTACTGTTGTAATCTGCTCATGCTTACAGTCTGTAATGAGACATGTGGCAGATGGTTAGATCAAAATCCTGGTTTAATTTTTAGCTTATGGTTTTTTTGTAAAGTACAAGCGTATACGCCAACATTGACTCAACTCCAAACCTATTAATTTAACCTTTGCAACTTGTTGTTTATCTTGAGTGTCATGCTGCGGCTTCCGCAATTTTAAGTTCAACTGTTGTTGCGAGTCTGTTACAAACGTTCACATGTGTATTAATATGTACAGCTGACCGAGGATATTTTTACAGCAATGTCGAAGACAGTTTAACATGACAGGTTCTGTGGGACTAAACACAGAGGAATATTACTCAAGGACCTCTTTTATATCCATGTAGTTTGTACTGAGCCAGGACTGTCAACAACAAATTATATGAAAAATAAAAATGTACTTTGTTGGTTCACTGGATAACTTTGTAGTTCAGAGACTTCTGTTATCCGAAGCTTGTGCTATACAGCATAAAATGGCCAACCCAGTATGACTTAAATACTTGACAGGGATAAAAACGATTACAAACAATATGGCAAGAAATTCTGCCCTCCAGAAGTGAAACAAGTGATAAACATTTCGAGCAGACTACAAAGACCGAGCGATCACTGTGTAGAGTATTCTTGAGTTTGGCAATCCAGCACAGTGATGAAACGGAGCATCGGGAGAAAGTCCAAACGAAGGCAAGTGACTAAGGTTCATACAGTTCGTTAGAAAGATCACATAGAAAAGGGGAAACATGGAAATAAATATCCGAATTGTAAAATATATTCTCATAGTTGGATTTTCGAATGATTTGGTTCACTACATCAGTTGTGGTTTCGTAAATTTCTCAACAGCATGTAACAATTTAGCAATTCCGAAATGAGATAGACTCGAAAATGTATTATATGTCACTGATTTTGCCCAATTTTTGACACGGATAACCCCTTGAACTGAAATACCTTTATTTCGAAGTTCCCACTCAGAGGCATTTCATAATTTTTTTGAAGGCTGGCTCCTTATAGGTTGTTATCCTTCTAAACTTGCCATCGCATTTAGGTCATCCTAAAAGTATGCGTGTAGCATCCCTCTTAATTAGTTCTGATATTCTTTAAAACTGCTGTTATGCCGATGACTAAACTTTCCTTCACATTTGGGTGCTTAAGACATTGACCTTGTTGTGGTCAACTTTGTGACTGGCGATTAGAATACACTTTCACGTCCATGAGCAGATTTCACCTTCTTCTGCATACAGCATTGAGTGTACACAACATCAAAACATAACTAGCATCATCTTAGTTTGAGCAATCAGAAATAACAGTGTACACGACCATATGATTTAAAGCATTGTCGGAAAATAGAAAGGTGGCTGGTGATGACTGCTTTCACCGGACAACACAAAGCTGTTATTTAAGGCGTTGGAACAGAAACTTATCGGTGTTTTACAATATGTAATTGCATCATGTTTGATCGCTCCAGGAAGAATGGCCTGCCTACTCATGCATATGTTTATGTATTTGCTAAATATTTTATTTGCCTGCTATTCATTAATAACAAAACTTAGGATGCAGTTTGCAGTCAAGACGGTTGTTGAATTTAATGTTACTTCACTAATGGCTAATGGGGGAATCAGTCGTTCCCTTGGTCGATCCTAAAAGCGTGAATAAGTTAGTCAATTTAATATGCGGCTTTATGAAAGTGACACGTGTTGAGTGGCTCAAATTAGATAACTAAGGGAAGCTTTTGATGTGCATACAGTAGTAGGACAGGTCTGGCTACTATCGCCGATGATTCTCCTGATTGTGGTGAGCGGGGTCTTACAGAACACCCTGAGGAGTGAGGAAACAGGAATACGTCAGATGGTCAAGGACGATCTAGAAGATCTGGACTTCACGTGTGATTTATGCCTAATTTAACACAAAGCTGTAGATTTACAGGCGGAAACCATAAGGTTGGCAGAAGGAGCAATAGTGAAGATACGACTTCAAATGAACGTAGTGAAGATGTAGGTGATGAAAGTAACTGGCCAAGGACAAAAAGCAACAATCATTGTCAACAATCGAGATCCGGAGGAGTACACTTCCTTCAATTATCTAGGTAGCATCGTCTCAAGCACAAGTGGTGAGGATGTCAAATTGAGGGTCGGAAAGGCAAAACCTACTTTTGCCACTATGAATCAGTGTGTGCTGACTTAAAAAGCCGACGGGAAAAACGGTGCAGTAGAGGTGTGCTATTGAAACCGTATGTTCCACTCGGAACCCGGTGGTGTAATAATAATAGTAACTATAATAATAAGATGTAGTGCTGAGGAGACTCCTTTGGAAATATACACTAACACAAGCCTCTAGCTTGAGTTATGCATTTCAGTTGTGACGATTATGCTTAAGTGGAAATACTACACTTTGACACCATTCTTTAGTTCACTGCTGCTATATGGCACATTGAAGGTACAAGTATTGAATAGGTAGATGTATTGTGAAAAAGACCATTGTGAAAAAAGAACTCTGAAAGGACGGCGAAAACTCTGACAACAGACAAGAAATTCAAAGGCCTAGAAAGTAATATGCACGCTTTCCTGTGCTTTCATAATATCGCACTTTATGACTCTTTATCTATTACACTTGACTTGTGTGACAGCAAGCTGAGCCCCTTAATATCATTAGAAGTGTCACTCTTCAGAACATATAGTATTTTAGCTCCTTGACGTACGAGATCCACTGAATATCGTGAGGGAATGATGTTTCTCACTAAGTAATAGTTGTGAGGTTAGACCGGGGACCACATCTTGTTCATCTTTCATACTTCATATATATAGCGACATACAGTTTTATCCACTAGTGAATTTCTAAAGCTTGACAGCCGATTCCAACTCACACTTTGATATCGTGAGATTACTACATCTGTCAAATGGTTTTAAATATATATTAATGTGTACTGACAACCAAAACCCATTCTCTTATCTAAAATAAGTGCTGAAATCTTTGGACAGAGTACTGTCAAGAACCGGATTTTTAACTTGGAGTTTCCCGTATTATAACTCCGGATATAAGTGCACAATTTGAAAACTACTTATTTCAACAGCCTATGGAGCTACTAGCAAGTGTTCATCTTCCCACTCCTACCAGTCTAGTAGAGAGGCTATAAAATCAGCCAAAAATGTCAGCAGAGAAATTCGGTGACGAACTGAGTGACGAAATACTACTACCACTACTTAGAATTAATTCGACGAGAAAAAAAGGATATCTAGTGTTGTTCTGTAGGAATAACCTACTGTTTTACATTTTTGTTTTCCAAAAAGCATTTTAACAAGGCTGCTGAAGTTCTAGCTGATCAGACAACATTTTCTGAAAAGGTGATACAAAATATGGGCGCTATAAGGCATTACTTCCCAGGATATTAACTGAAATAATCACATAAACCTCAGAAACTGGGGGATTGTACTACTCATGTTTTCATTTTGCCTTATGTTGGCTCTTTTTAGGCCATAAACAGAACAGCGTGTATCATCACCAACAAATGCGAGTTAAGAATACATAAAGATTGTAAAAACTTCACTGTATAAACCCAACCTATTGCTATGTGATTATTCACCCTAACTATAAGCAGCAAAAAAGTTGCACTTGATAGTTAATCTTATGCTAAAATAGAGACAACAACCATATTAACTTGGTGTGCACGCAGGCATACAACCTATATGGAAATCTTCTATCATTTACTGTCTTACAGTCTTAACCTTATCTTCATGAACTATCTAAAATAAAGCCATAATAATTGAGAGGTTAAGAACTTGGTGTCCGGGTACACAGGATCAAATTCGGTTAGAAGGCTCCCGAAACGTAAAATTTAAGTTTTCACATGATGACTGACATAGGAATGATAGGGTGACACCTGTAGTGCCAAACAGATAAAGTTAATATTGGGAAGACAAGCTGACCAGACAGAATATAGCTAATGAGGCGAAGTGACACACATGCACAAAAGATAAATATGTCTTTGATTTATTTCCCATCGATTCCGACTATATTGTATTGAGAACCTCCGCAGATGATCAAGGAAATATGAATGTGGTTAGTAAGAAATATAATAGAATTATCACTATTCATGGTTTGAAGTAGACCCTTTAACACTTTACCACTTTTCATGAGGGAAGTTGTTGGAAGCCATTAGTTCGTCTAATCCACCTAAATTGGCATCTCACACCTCCGTCTGCTGCCTTCAGTTCATCAACCCTCACTTTGTTTTCACATGGACTTTGAAGATCTCTTTGTGATAGTTGGTTTGTCTATACCTTCTTTATGATTTGAGTTTATTTGTGTATCAAAATTAGCCTTAAGGTATTTGTCTTCTTCCGTACAGCTTTCTTTCGCTGTGTTTCTGTAGGCTGGCTTATCAAATTCTGGAATAATCTTTGTTGGGTTGAATGGTATTCCTTAACCATCAGCTAAAATCGGCATAGCTCGCATTCAAATCACTAGCCATCAAGAAATGAATATCCTTAAATTTGATTTTCAGACGGTTTCTAACTTCAAATTCATTGTGTGACTTTTGTCCATATTTACTTCATCGATCAATAAATTTTCTTCCAAAACTGTAATCATTAATCTTATTCCTATGAGTATTAGTAGTTAGCCTCCAAGGCCTCAGGATGGTCGGGGGTGGGTGCGTTGCGCTGCGGGTTGGCCACCCCTCCGCACACCTCTTGAAATGCTCCCATATGACCGGGCGTCTTACATAGCCTCTCCTGAGGAAGTCCTACTCACTGCCTTCACGTAGCGGAGGTGTTTCTCACCAAAGTGTGAGGGCGAAGGCGGATGCCCGGCGCTCTTCGTCGGGTTGACTGTCCATTGGATGACAGTCTAGGGGAGATGGCTAAACCCTGATTCCAAACCTCCAACAACTGGCGTATGAAGCTCACTGGAGCTCACCGGCAGACGTATGGACAAAGGGCTTGTTGGATGTCCTGGATGTCTGGCCCCATTCAAAAAGGCGTATGAACCGAACTCCGGTCACCGGCTGCCAATGGATAGTGGACTCCCTACTCCACTCCTACTGCCTTGTAGGTCACACTTGGTTGTGTAAAGGCTAGAGCTGCACTCTCAAACAAAAGGCCGAGCGATTCTGGGGACATCACTCGTACCAAATTCCCATGAAACTTCATGAACTCTCTTACAAACGACTCTCACCAGGACTGGTCCAACAACGTCGCCTTCGGTGGTTTGGCCATGTTCTGCGCCGACCAGATGACGATCTGGTCAAATCAGTTCTAAATTCCTTGCCATTACCATCTTGGCGATGTCGCAGGGGTGGACAGCTGAAAACATGGCTTGGTACAGTCAAGGCTGATATGGAGTGCCTGGGGCTACAAACCGTCTACGGACTCCGTCTGTGGAAAAAGAATTGGATAACCCTGTCGCAAAACCTTGCATCAGATCGCCGCGCCTGGGCAGCGATGATTCGAGATGTTCATGAAGCCGGCTCATCCTCCCGTAGGAGATAGCCGTAGTAAAGTAAAGTAAAGTAAGTAGTTAGCAATAATTTCTACCCTCTTTTGGTGGCGATCCTTATTGCCTTTCTAAATATATGACTTTATTCAGAATTTTTTTTCCAGTATTCATTGTAGACTTTAGTTATAGTACAAAACAAACTTTGAAAGTGGAAACGGAAGAACAAGCAGTTCAAATGTTAATACTAATATATTGTAAAGTTAAATGTGGTTGTGCACATGAATTAACCTGCTTTTAACATTGCAGTCAGCCATTTCATTAATTTTAAAGAATTTGGTAAATTCTTCAGCCAAATTTGATTCGTAAAGTTGGAACTCTTTCGGAGATTTTTTGAAATGTACAGCTCTAATTATAATCTAAATAGCAGACGGCTGTTTTTCTCATTTTTAGCTGAGCTCATAAAAGGTTTACCCTGTTTAACTCAGATCACCAGTATATAAAGTCATGCATTTATGCTTGCTCTCTTGATTGTCATTTATGGCATCAAGCAGACCATGAATTATGATCTGAATAATTTTGGTTTCTAAAAACAACTGTTAAACTGTTTAAACTGCGAATTATTTATTTCTTACTTTATTGCTTTACGTTCTCAGTGGAACATAGGGCTTCAAGCTAGAGCTTTGAAGCTTCAGTAGCAGTGGTGTTTCTGAGAGGTGTGATTGCTAGCCCCATGCCCAAACTTCTCTCTTTGTCAGGATTGTAACCGGCTAAGGGAAGTAAAGGTGTGAGCCGGCCGGGACTCTAACGCCAGACCACATGCATAGTCGGCCAGCGCTCCATCGCTGAACTACCGACGCATAAATTGCGAATTAGACTAACAGTATTACCAGTTCACTGAAGTAGCTAGCCAGAATTTAGATGGTTAGAACTGAATCGGCTCTCTGAGCTTGGCGAAAGCGGATACACCACTGACGAGCTTGGCTGTAAACGGCCAGAAGGGTAGTCCGGTGTTTAGATCATTTTGATTTGACTAGCAAGCACTAGTGGTTCATGTGAGAGGCATCTGACTGTTCATATCGAGACTTAAGCAGTACATAGCATCATGTAATTATGCTTGCTTTCTTGTCTGTGATTTATAGTATCAAGTAGACCACATATTGCAATCTGAATAATTTTTGTTTCCTAAGGAAACTGTAGTGAAATTTCACCTCGAACTGTGTGAATCGCCAACCGTAAGTTGTTTTACAAATTGTGAATTTTGACTACAGATCAAATAATTTATTCCATCAGAATTCATATCGATACCTTATTTGGCTTCATAGGATCACCGTAAAGCCTATTCGCGACACTGATAATTTTCAGAAGCTGTTAGAGACTGTAAAATGGCTTTCATATTTCACGTCCAAGCAATGTCTCACTCTCATTTGTCGATTAAATTAGTAATAAAAACAGAAACGCCTTAATATTACTAACCCACTGGTGTAAATATATCAAGGCATACAGTTATTAATGAATAACGCAAAGATTTATCAAGAACCTGCTTAGAAAACCAGATCTTCTACACTTCATGAAATAAAAGTTTTCAATTTAGTATAAGCTGATAGAAATTAATCTACATTTCATAGGACGTATCTACTAAAATTTTTCGTTGCCACAAAGAGTGAGTCTTTACACCTTTTCGTGTCCAGGGTTTTTAAGAAAAAATTTCAGTTGATGACAGTTAATCTTTTTTCTGAATTCAACTCATAACGAGGAAACGTCAAATATATTTTCCTTTTTATATTTTGTTATTTGTTATATTTACATTAGATATATTTACTACTGAAACTTTTTGTCTGTTGATTTGTATAAATACTGTCTTAAATAAATTTAATTAAGCCAAAAACTTCGTTTGTGGAGGACTCAACATTAAACTCAAGAATTTTACGAACTATCAAAACAAATATACCCGATGCAGTGGAGGTACTTAAATTATATATTACAATTGCTAAGGATAATGAATAATAGAAAACTACAGTTACTTGCGAATAAGATTAAGTCCATTTTCCATAAATTTACAAGAGACAGTCCACGTGGTGTGTTTCAGCTGGGTTTTTCGCCACTGTAGGTTTAGCCAGCTTAGTTATTCAATATTTTTTGGATGAAGATGGGAGACTCCTGTAATTTTCAAAGGATGTAACCAAATAATTAGTATGGCAACCAGGTACTTACAAAGGGAGAGGATTAAGCGTGAGTTGAAACGTCCACATTTTTGTTTCCCGCCAAGAGTCTCATTAAAACAAAAATTTTGATTAAAACAATGGATATATGCAGTGTGTCACTATTTTTAACTTTTAACAGAAACTGTACAAAATCATCATTCTGAACTCTGTACTTTTCTAACTGAAGGATTTCATTTAGAGATGTATCAGTCATGTTTAAAAAATAATGGAAATTACTACATAAATTCAGATAAGTATTGATTTTATTCTAAGACAAAACAATTGTGAGTAACGGGGAGAGAAAATCTAACACAATAGTCTAGAAGGCAGTCAAGGGATTTTATTTGTTTGCATAGAAAGTGAGCTTCACACTTGTCTTGACATATGACATTATCTGTCATCTAGAGTGTGATTCACAAACACGACAGCTATAAATTTTCCCGGTGAATGGAGAAAAAGATTGGTTGATATTTGTTGTTAAAAAAAAAGTATAAAAACACATAATCACACCAGAAAAGGAGAGAAAGTGTTAACCATATTTTAAAGTTCACTACTGACAGTTAAACAATAAATAAATGTTAATAATCAAAGGGGATTAGGTCATTAGATATAGGGAATATTAAGAGGGCAGTTATTAAATTAAGCTTCACAGTATAAACTAGTGGAAATCGAACAATTTACATGGTTAAAAAATTAATTAAGCAAATTATAAAATGTTCAATAATACAGTAAGGTTTAATTTTCTCAGTTTATATTTAACCGTCATATGGTAATGTAGTTCCTTTATTTCAACTTTGGATTAATTGTCTTATACTGGCATATGCATTTTCAACAAATTGGTAAGTTTGAATACAGATTTTACTATTTATTGTATGATTTTCCAACAAAATTGTTAAGCTTAATTGACATCTGTTCACAGCTACAAGGTAGCACTTGAGTTAAGTTGTAAGAATTCATTACAAAGACAACTGTCGTAAGTGGAATACAACATGAACAATAATTGATGTCACTTTCCTAAAATCATTCACACCAAGAAGTAGTGCTTGCTAGCAAGACAACAGTGATCTAAACACTGGGAGACTGTCATTTTGGGGTGGAACAGTGATTCAAACAATTTAGCCTCTGGAAATCCATATCTGAGTACTCAGATCTGCTTCACAGATGAGTAATTATCTAGATCTTGAGCACTGTCTTTCTACTGTCTATCTTGGAAACTAAGATAGGAAAATTCCGATCATTTCATCTTTAGCCAGGCTGGTTTGACGATTTTTCCATGTGAAAAATAACACTTTCATTATTCTAACAGTTATTAGAATTTCCAGTGAGACAACAAACCATACATACGTGGTACAGTAGATTCGAAAGTAATGGTATCATCTTAAATGCCTAAATACATTTACTATAAGGACTGAGAATTCAGTATAGACAAGTAGAGCATAAACTTGTTATAAGGCGTTGTATGAACTGTCTTCTTTCACTTCTTAAAATGTATTTTAAATGTAATCTGTATTCATTATATACGCCGGATTGTTATTTTATTTAAAGTTGCAGATGAATCTAAGCCTTCCGCAGTAACTGAACCACCATTTACGGTATACAGTAAGTGAATTATTATATTTTGCAAATGATTAATAAGCTAAAATCTATTTTTTGATTAAAGTGGAGTGTACTCTGCATAACTGATGGCACTAACCATCAAATACTGTGTAGTGTTTTCCATACTTAGAAAGTTATCTATATTTAGGGTTTCACTTGCTGTAATTCAGTCACTTAACTTACTCCATTATTGCAGTATCTAATGGGAAGACATTCAGTTAACCTCTGATTTCTCTAAATACATTTCATTTATTGTTTCCATAACCCTTATATACATGTATAATAAACTTGGGTAGTATATTATGAAAACACATTTAACAGGGTTCTTGAATAAAGAATAAAAATGAAGTTTCTGATGTGGCTGTCTTCTATAAGTCTCATGGTTTAACTGAGAAACCTTCATTGTCTTCCTAGACAACATCTTCAACACATATTTCATTGCCGAGTAAGGTTTTCGGAATCTTTCATGGATATTAAAACTTCTAAGTGCATCCAGTTACACCCAGGATCATCAAGAAGGGCAGTTATGGCGAATTCCGAAAATTTCACTCCACACTGAAGTAAGCGCTTAAGATATTGTCTAGTTTGATGTTGAAAGTTTCGCAGTTAAACAAACCCTTTTAAATAACACAACCATGCAAAGAAACATCCTTAATGAAATACAGATCTTCTCCGTTATCTCAAAAAGTAAAGATGAGCGTCAGTATACTGAAATCTACAGGGATTTATTGCACTGCTTTTCTAAGTTGAAGTAAATAAGCTAGTTTACCTGATGATAAACTAGAGAACAGTCATTATTTGAAGAACTGGGGAAACACTCATGAACCTGATGATTACTCAAATGTTTCTGTGAAAGGTATCATCTACTATTCATGAATAAAACAGGTATACTCAATGCAAGTAGCTGTAGTCAAATGTGTAAACGAGACAGTTCTTAAAAATGTACTAGGTGCAGAATTTTAATTAAAATATAAGCAAGTATTTTTCCATTTTGTCTGTTTGCACTATCATGTCAGAAAGTTCCTTTTTTATGTCAAATGAAACTATTTTATTAGTTTTAACTAATAAATTGGCGACTGCTCTAATTCATGAAGATAGTAAAGAGTAAACAATAAAGTCTGCTTATGGGGCCTAGATCATAGAAATGTGAAAGCTTATGATGAACTCGAACCGAATTCATCAATTTCCTTCCTATTTATAACATTAAAGCAATATATTAATACAGCAGATACTGATAACTAAAATCTTATGCATTTTTTTAAGCTCTCGACCACAATCCACGCATATTGAGATATCGTCGATTACCGCATGGTGAGTTATTTTGTGTTATGGTGACTTATCATTTTATTTAACTTTGACGTAACGAAACGTTGGAAATGAGAAAAAGATTTGCTTGTGATGCAGGCAACAAAAGCCTGGAAAACTTCCGCTGATTTACCTATAGTAGATAGTGCTGATGAAACAGAATGTTGCTGCTGTAAAGTAGAGAGAATGAAATTATAAGTGAAAATCTGGTTGGTGCTGAGATTTGAACTGATGGTCCAACCAGAGTACTCGTTGAAAACCTCTGTGGAAAGGGGGTGGTAAATAAGTCGCGCTATGCTTTCCATTTGCTGAGGAATTCATTCTTCTGTCATACGAATGAGTGACATGTTACTTCTCGATCATCATCACCAGTCTGCAGTCATATTGGCTTAGTTACAGAACAGTGATCCAAGGAAACGAACGCACAAATGACCTCCTAACATGCACTCAGATAAAATTAGTGAAATCAAGGAAAAAGCGCCATATTCTCGAAGAAATCCTAAAAGTTTGCAGGAATATTAAACAGGGTACCTTTTTTAAATGCATATCTCTCTTTATTATGGATGCTTAACTCATTTTCCATTCTATCGAGCAAATTTGTTTCGTGTTTAGTAGTCATTAAAGCATTGATTCCGTAAATATCGTTACTTCTTAAGTTTACCATCATGTCATTTGTTCATTATTCTAACTGCCCAGTGAGAATGTTATATTTTAGTCTGGAATTGTGATTTAATTGATTATACGTGAGATGACCGTTTTTCACAGTCATGGTTACTGGAAAGTGAGCTTTATGGTGTTATTGAGTTCTGACCGCTGATGCATTACTTTTCATAATATGAGTGTGCTTTTGTATCTTGGAAGCGTGCTTTTGCGATGGACTCTGGACTGATTTCAGTCCACTAAAAGCATTCGGCGGATATCGGAGGACAGATGAGTTCATAGAATTTTTCGACAGAATCACTGACCAAAACATTAAAGGTAAATTCACCATTGTTGAAAAAAGACGAGTTTGTTAGCTTATGGAAAATTCTTTATAGACAAGTTCAGAAATTAGCACATTTTTGTAGCTGGAAAATCCTAATTGATAATAATCAAATGAAGTGGTAAGAAAATGAGCTTAGTAAAATTCGTTTTCTCAATAAATTCAAGGATTGATTCACTCTAAATAGAACTCATCTTTTGTTTAATCTTTTACATTCTCACAGGAACACAAGGCTTCAAACTTGAGCTATGGATTTTTATTAGTAGTGACGTTCATTTTTTACGGGATGGGGTTGGTAGCTTCACCTTACATCTTTATCGGGCTTGCTAGTGGTTAAGCAGAGTTAACGGGTGCGTCGAATGCAGTCTCGAATCACTTGCATGGTCGGCTAATATCCTGTCACTGGGCTACCAATGCACAGTGACTGAGAGGTCTACAAGCTCCTGGGTTCTAACCCCGGTGGGTGCAATAAAATATCTGCGATTATGTTAATACACACTCCTATCTGGTGGTTATCTCTGTAGTTACGTTTATTGTGAGATTGTTTTTCATAAGATAATAAGTCATCAGAGATATACAACTGTCAATTTAATTATCTACGTATTTTAACTTACAAAGAAATAGATGTTCTAGGATAACACATGTTCAAATCTATCTGACGGGTGCGTCCAGTCCCCAAAAGAGTGAGATTAAAATAGTGGTACTTCTTTCTTTTACAGACAACATATATGATAAAGACTAACTGAACAGGAGTACACAAACTATACTTTACTTCACAGTCCGATTTAAACATAACAATAAATATGATTGTATTCATAGAATGGAATTATCATAAAAGTTGCTTGTACTTAGTAATTACTGTGATATCCTTCAGTTTATAAACATCACTATCCCATAACGCTCACTTAACTTTTCGTCTCTCACTGTAAGAATACTGCACCGCCAACAACAACAATTTCCAGTAAAACCGAAGGTAAATAACCATTTTAGCTGTTAGAACTTGACATGAAAATCATTTTCTCCC
>OX235271.1:88844623-88874684 GCA_944472155.2 Trichobilharzia szidati | reverse complement strand
CCGAGACCACTTGACTACTGCTCTCCAGAGATGGTACGAGACCAAAGACAAGGTCAGCAGACACATTCGCTGCTGCGAGAGCCGGCCTCGTACCCAAAGGAGAGAGCAAAACATTGTCATAGAACATCCCCAACCCGTAGTCACAATACAGCGGTGCAGCACGGACGATGATAGCCAGTGCCATCCAAGTGCTCCGATTGAATCAGAAGAAAAAAACTCCAACAGGCCGGTTCCCGGGGAATCGGCCAACTAGTTCGTAGGATAACTCCTCAACCGACAGCCCACATCACGTCAACCACCCCCCAATACGGGGACGTGGTGAGACTGACTACCAGTTGCCTGTACAGTAATGTGAGAGGTCTAAGAGGCAAAATAGCTGAACTTAGATACCTACAATCACAGCTGAACTCCAAAATCATAATACTGACGGAAACCTGGCTAACCCCTACGGTGGCAGACAGCGAAGTCAGTATAAATGATATGGTCCTTGTCAGGCGAGATAGGGATCTGAAAGAAGGAGGTGGAGTCGCCATATACGTCGACAAACAGCTCAGATGTGTCCATGCAATCGACCCTCTCCTCATTGAGCTCCCTGACTCCATATGGTGCCATTTCACCGTTGGGTACTGTAAGTATCTAGTGGGCAGCATTTACAGATCACCTTCATGTGGAGCAGACCACAACCAGGTACTGCTGAATGCAATTTCAGCGACACATGACATGGGTTATGATCAAATTGTCATAGCTGGAGACTTCAATGCCCCATCTCTTAACTTGATGACGGGATGTGCCCAGGACAGATTTGATCGAAATCTGCTGCATACCATCACGGAGGCCGGATTCACCGAAAATGTCAGAATGGATACTAGATGGGGCCCAGATGGGAAGTCTTCTAGACTGGATTACGTGCTCACTAGTGACCAGCTACTAGTGGAAAACGTTCAGATCACGACTCCCATAGGTAGTAGTGACCATGCGGTCATAACATTCGACATAGTCCTCCGCGAGCGTTTACAGTGGGACAATACACAGCCCTATCTGTGTTATAACAAAGCCAATTACACCGAAATGCGAAGACTTTTGTCGGAAGCAAATTGGCCAAAAAATTGGACAGAGCTTACAGTAGAAGAACACTGGAGAGTGGTAAAGGAGATCATTCACCAGGCGATCTCAGACACTGTTCCTTTGGTCACACCTAAAGCTAGAAAGCAACGTTCATGGCTAAAAAGGGGGACACAACGCCTTCTACAGGCGAAGCGAAAAGCCTGGTTTGCGTGGCGAGTATCGCAGAGTCAACCCGAACATGAAGAGTACCTCGAACTCAGGAATCGGTGTAACATACGAGTCCGGAGTGATAGAAGGACATTTCAGAGAAACCTCGCCAATAAGCTTCTCGTGAACCCCAAAAGCCTATACAGGTTTATGTCTGAAAGAAAACCGACCAACCAGGGAGCTTGCAATATAGTGAGTTCTGATGGGAAATCTCTTACTAGTCTTGAAATGGCAGAGACATTCAGTCTAGCCTTTCACAGGCAACTGAACAGTAACGAGGATTTTACCCTCACAAAACATCAAGATTACAATGCAAGACCAACGTGCGAAAACCTGCTGGGTACATTTCAAATTACCCCGGCTATGGTACTCATAAAATTGGGAAAGTTAGCTTCGGGAAAGTCTGCAGGTTGCGACGACATAGGACCATCCGTCCTGAAGCAGTGTTCAGAAAGTCTCTGCCAACCCCTAAGTGATCTGTTTCAACACTCCTTTGATGTAGGGAAACTTCCATGTGAATGGAAACGAGCCATCCTATCCCCTATCTTCAAGGGTGGTGACCGGCAGAACGCGACCAGTTACAGACCAGTTGCGCTACTCCCAGTGATATCGAAGATATTGGAAAGTCTCATTGACGACCACATGAGAAAATACTTCGACGGGACTAACCTACTCCATGAAGCACAGCATGGTTTCAGGAAGGGAAGATCCTGTGTGACGAATCTTCTACTAGCTTGGAACGATTGGACACTATCCTGGGATGTAAAGGTACCAGTCCATGTGATCTTTCTCGACTTTGCGAAAGCATTCGACACAGTTCACCATGGTCTGCTCCTTCACAAAATAAGCAAAGCGGGTGTTTCTGGAGCACTTCTCGCATGGCTGGAAGATTATTTAGGCGAGAGAGAATTCTGCACCAAAGTCAACCGCATCCGATCATCCTGGCACACCTCGGCATCAGGGGTTCCTCAGGGTTCTATCTTAGGGCCGTTGATGTTTTTGATTTTTATCAATGACCTGCCCTGTCAACTGAATTGCTCTGCGCTTCTTTACGCTGACGACGTAAAGATTTGGAGAGCAATAAACTCATCGGAAGACTCCGACAGATTGCAGGCTGACCTGCAAACGCTGGGGGACTGGGCTCTGGCTAACGGAATGCCTTTCAACTTAAAGAAGTGCAAAGTAGTGCAACTTCATTCCGGCAGGTCACAGAGTGCAAATTACACCCTTGGTGGCCAGAACTTGAGTTGTGTGCCATCAGAACGCGATCTAGGCCTTATTTTAACAGAAAAGCTAGACACCAGTGTAAATTACACGAGGGACGTCGCCAAAGCTTACGGCACTTTACACTTTATGCATAGGCAACTGGGAGCTCTTACTCCTGAACTATTCCTAACGTTGTATACGACATACGTGAGGCCACTCCTTGAGGTGCATAATATCATTGCTCCTCCGCTACTCAAAAGGGATGCTAACATGCTAGAAAGTGTCCAGAGACGAGCGACAAAATGGGTGATCGGCCTCCGCAACAAATCATATGAGGAGAGACTGAAGAAATTAAGTCTTTTCACACTTAGTTACCGTAGTCACAAGGGAGACCTCATCACCGTCTATAAGATCCTAAATGACCAGGCCCATCCTGATAAGAGCATCCTGCCATTAAGTGATTATAGGCTTCCACGAGGTAACCCGCTAAGGATAGCACACCAGAGACCAAGGACTCGAGTGCGTTCACATTTCTTCTCGCTTCGAGTTTGCCGTCTCTGGAACGCTTTACCGGCGGCCGTAACTACAGCTCCATCTGTGGAGATTTTTAAGCGGAAGCTGGACAATCATGCAGAAATGCATGGTTTGTGTCTCAATGGCTTACCCTCTTAAAATTTGAAACCACATTGTCAATGGATAAGCATACAAGCTAAATCCCCACGACCCGTCCTGTCTTCTCCCACTGTACCGACTACTCTATCTTTTCTTTTCTTTCTTTCTTTATTATTTCACTTATCTCAACCTATATTATCTACACTACAACCTATTATTATCATTATCATTATTATTATTATTACTCTACTTTTATGACTATACCGAATGACCAACGGGTGTTAGGTCAAACTCCATTCACGGCAGCAGCTGAGTCCTAACATACTGCACACTACAAACCACAATCTTGACCAATCCTCGCATCACTCCTCCTGGAGTCTACCAGAGCTAAAGCAGTCGAGTGGCGGGATTTACTACGCATAAGTTCACCGAAGATCTGGAACCTCTACCTTAAAATCAAGAAGCGAGCTCAAAGAAATCACTGGTTTATACTAGCTCGTAATCAGGATATTGGATATTGGACTTAACGTGAAATTCATGAATTAGGGTATATGCAGCTGCATACATGCAACGGAGGTGAGGTGGGCTGGACTTTTCCGGCATGTTGGTTGAAATTTCGCTCGGCAAATTTTTTTTGTCAATAATTTTTAAATAAAATTTTGTTATATGTTTTCTGGATTGATAGGAATTCTCATTTCCTGGCTAGTTATGTTGGTGTCCGCGTCATAAAATCTGACTGCGACACACTTAGCATATTGGTTGTAATGATTAGTGTTTCATGCTGAATGCGTCAAAGCATCTCTACAATGAAGAAGATGGGGTAGCTGGGGGGTAATGTCATCTACACAAATAGTTTATTTCTTGTAGAAGCTGCAGCTTTCGACATAGTGTCATTCAATGAAGACTACGTCAAAATGTGGCTATTTTCGTGTGAAGAACAGTACTATGTTACAAAAGAATGCTATCAGTACATGGTAATCACCCATAAATGACAACAGAACGTAAAACCAATGTGTAAACAAACGGCTACGGAACTGCAATACAACATAACCGACTGACATAGACGAAAATGACCTTTGAGCGTCTCACTCCATCAATGACCTTGAGCATGCGGGATAATTTCAGCCGGTGAGGTGTCTGCTTTTCAGTGTACAATATCTCTCAAGATACCCGCGCATCTTTTTCTAGGTCGCTACCTCACGAGTACCCGGTGTTCTAGTTAACAATGTTAGTTAACGGCGATAGTGATGTTGTTGGTGATGCGGCTAAGTTTCACAAGCCGGGAGAAAATTATAATTCTCCTGGATATGTAGTAACTAAGAACACAATGCGACTTCTGAAAGAGCATCTGAAGCAGACAGGTGGTAAAGTGGTTACCAGATTTCCACCAGAACCGAATGGTATTTTGCACATTGGTCATGCCAAAGCGATTAACTTCAATTTTGGTTACGCAAAGGTAAGTTTGTGCTATTTGTGACTTTTTGATTTTAGAAAAATGGTGGCATAACTTATCTGCGGTATGATGATACCAATCCCGAAAAGGAAGAAGCGGAGTTTTTTGAGGCAATAGAGGATATGGTTAGATGGCTGGGTAAGTTTATAAAAGACTAATGTTAAATAGGATTTACTCCTTACAAAATTACTCATGCTTCGGATAATTTCCAGCAGCTATACGAATGGGCAATTAAGTTGATTAAACTGAAACTAGCATATGTTTGTCATCAGGCCGTTGAAGAAATACGAGGTTTCAATCCTCCACCATCTCCATGGAGAGATAGACCAGTTGAGGAGTCCTTACAACTCTTTGAAGACATGAAGAATGGCAAGGTATGTATGCATGTTCCAAACTACTCGTAGTAGCGCTAAATTTCCTAACAAACAACCTGTCGAACTTATCATAATAAAGACAAGTCCTGGTTGTTGAATATTTACATAGGAGATTCTTTAAGTACATCCAAAGTAGAAGTTATTAGTGTCATTGAGTGTTGATGTTATTTAAAACACCTGATGTAATTGTCTCGTATTATCTGCATCATTTTCAGTTTGTTCTTAAGTTATTGTTCAGCGTCTTCTGTCAAATTAAGGTTTACTTTACATCTGAGGGGCTAATAGTAGTAAAACAGTTTGTGCTGATGTGCTGCGAGCATAATTAGTATTCTACTAAGGTGTGTGATAGGTGATATTCGTTATACAACTTGTAGTCGGTTTATTATGCATATACGGTCTATTTATTTAGAATTTTCACTGTGTTTACTATTTAGGCGTGGTAAAGGTCATTCTCTTGGTGCTACAGTTTTTTGACGGTCTTTATTCTGGAGGATAGTTAAGCGTAATGTATAATTAGTTTTCTTCACTAGTAACTGTTTTCGGTTTACCGATATGGTTTTACAAAAAGGCGTACATAATTTGCACCATCTTTTAAAATAAATAGCATCAAAACTAGATTGTACTGCAAAACTGCCATATACGGTATGTAAGACGCTTTAATGAGGACTTTTATCGTGATCCTATATATTTTATCCTAATGTACAGTGTTTATGAGTATTTTCAGTCATTGACTGTCACAGGGTAGACAAGACTCTTTTACTCTATCACTAGCGTGTGCCTTATTCCTGAGCTGTATTCACTTCTATGTTGCAATGTGGTCATATATAGAAATAGTTTTGCCCACTATTGTCCTGTAGTTGTATAATCACGGTATATGTAGAGATAGCTGTTATTGATTTGATTATAAGTGATATTTCTCCAAAACTCCTGTTTATTTCTTCGCAAATCAACTACCATGCATATATAATTTTAGACACCGATAATTTCATTTTATCCCTCTTAATAAATGTTAAAAAGGTATTTTTTAAAAATCAGATCAGTTGATATATTTTCGTGTAATTCATTTTTCATTCCCTTTCTTCAGATTGAAGAAGGAAAAGCTACTTTGCGTATGAAAGTAACACTGGGAGATGGAAAAGTTGATCCGGTAGCTTATCGAATAAAAATGACACCCCATCATCGTACTGGTACTACTTGGTAAGCAATTTGCCTTCTGTCATACTTCTTTACTCTTTCTAGGTGCATTTATCCTACTTACGATTATACACATTGCTTGTGTGACTCCATCGAAAATATTACACATTCATTATGCACTAAAGAGTTCCAATCCAGGTGAGTAATCAGTGTGCATTGTAATTGATATTTACCATATTTACCATTGTTGTTTTTCTTTGAATAATTCTAATTAACTTTATTAGTATAGGAAGACCACTTTAATCATAGTAAAGTTTGATTTGGAGCAACTGGTATTCTGATCCTTCCACTTAGATGTTTTTAGATAATAACATTTCGAGTTACTGTTTGCTCTTAACTCTCCTGTATGCGGATCTTTAAAAAACTAATAAAGGTCAATGTTTTATCATTTTCAGATTTTTTTTCACACCATTAATCTTCATTGAAAACAACAAATTTGTTATTTGGTTGCACGTATTAACTAATAGACAAGGACTATTTTGGCATTTTTTTGTGTTAAATTCTGTGGGATTTATTGGGTAGCCTACATCCACTTACATTTTTAAGAAAATGACGAGGTGTCTAAAAGGGTCACATTTTAGCATTAGTCTAACGAAAAATGTGCAGTATATGAAAAGGTTGAGATTTGATAATGAGTGCATCGATGTTAGGCCTTTCACGGTATTATAACTGCTTTATTTATCTAGCCGTACACTCTATAATTTGGGTTTGTATTTTAGTAATCTTCATTTCGTATATTTTTGCTGTTCCAAACAAGAGTTTCAGTTTCTGCTGAGGAACATCAACCTCGCTTTGTCCATTTAAAAGCGGAGTCAAGAAATTTACGATGTGGTCGAAATATTCTTATACTGCTTAATTCGACATACTGAAAACCGTCACACCGAAGTTAGCTGTCTGCAATGGCAGTTCACTTATTTCTACCGCAGAATTTTCTTGGAGATAGAGTAATATAATGAAACATTATTGATTAAGTTTGTGTGATCAGCGAGGAATAAGTGTTCTTTCAAGTTAAGGAGTCAAATCCTACTTTTATGCTATAGTTGTTACTTATTGTCTTATTATGGTAATACTAAAGGTGATTGTCTTTTTGTCTTGTATTAGTTTTACAACATGGTATTCGTTGACATTCATTAAATTGTTTTTTTAAAACTTTGTAATTCCAGGCGCCCTGCTTATTATTGGCTTTGTAATTCTCTAGATATTTACTGTCCAGTTCAGTGGGAATATGGCCGTTTAAATTTGTACTATAGTGTAGTATCTAAACGCAAAATTTTAAAGTTGATTGAATCTGGTATTGTAAATGATTGGGATGATCCACGACTAGTAACTCTAACAGCACTTCGTCGTCGTGGTTTCCCACCTCAAGCTATTAACACATTTTGTGAACGCATTGGTGTTACCATGGCTCAGACCACTCTTGATCCATCTGCTTTAGATGCTTGTGTACGAGATTATTTAAATGATCATGCTCCACGTGTTATGGCTGTCTTAGAACCCATTTGTGTGACAATTACAAATTGGTCTGAATTGTATGGCGATAAGCCTTCTATTGAGGTAGGTGAATTTTCATTTTTCAAATATTGTGACTCAAAGTTGGTTTTATATTCCCTCCCCCCCGCGAAAATAGGGTAGAAATAGTCTTGAAGTTATTGTACTTTGCCGTCAATCCGAAAATTTCCATTATAAGCTAAGCTGAGCAAGTGATTTCATTTTTTAGTGCAACTGTTGATGAATTACCCCCGCGATTTTTTCACTTTCATTCTAACTTAATTCTGCATATATATGTATGTATATATTCACCAAAACCTGCTATAAAATATTCCAAGTTACCATATCTCTGGATTGTCAGAAATAGTAGGTGGACTTGTTTTATTATTGAGTCCTCATTGTTTCTGCACTAATGTCGTCACTTCTTTTAGCACAACTGTAGGGTTTGTGGCAAATTGGATTCAGTATAGTTCTCATTCTCATCATAATAAGTTCGGTTAGACGGCCATTGAAGACCAAATAGCACTTGACTGCTGTCTCATTCTACTTCATAGTTTAAGCACTGCGTGCCGACAGCACTCAAAATCAAGCGTCATACCATCAAGTTGCATTCACTGACCTGGCTTTCTTATTTGTGTCTGTTTGTTCAACTTGATTGACCTCATCGGTCGCAGCTTCTTATTAGAAGTGCATTAGAGAAGTGTATTTTGCAGTCAGTTCCAAATCAAGTTTGTGGGGAACTAGTTGATCACTAACTACGATAAAGTAATTTCTCAGCACTTGATATTGACTGAATTTCTGCATGATACTGGTTTGTGAATAGACATTGAACTGGCTAGTTCAAGAAAGGTGGTAATTATATTTTGTATTCATTAGTACAGAGTTTATATTTGAGATAACTGTTCACATTTTATAGCTATAGATTTTATTCGACATTATTTCATCTGCTTTGGAAATCATTCATTCACATAAGAGGCATTTCAACCGATCTTCATAAATTCAATGACCATTTATTGTAGTATAAGTTGTAGGGCGTGAAAAACCCCGTACCTTGAGCTGTTCAGTAAAAACAGTCATGATATGATTCAGAATGACAACTTGCCGTATTTTCCGTGTAATATTAGATTTTCCATCTTGCAAATATCTTTATTTTTTCTTAAACAGTTCAAAGCTAACTGAAGCATTTCTTTTACTGTTATCCATTTGTAGCTAACAGTTGCCGATTTTCCAGCCATTCCGGACGGCAAAACCCATAGTGTTATCTTACAACCAGAATTGTATATAGAAAGTACAGATTTCCAAGAAGTAGCTGATAAAGGTTATCGTCGTCTAACGCCAAATCAATCAGTTGGTCTTCGTTACACAGGTCTTGTTTTAGAGTTTACTGAATTGGAAAAGGTAAAGAATTGTGTAAGATATTTTAAACAGAATATATCTTGGCTTTGTTGACCATAGATATCATGAAATCATCATTCATTCAATGGTTTTTGTTCGTATTTGTATGTTTTATATATTATATGTTTTCCGTTGTGATGACGTCACCCGTCAGTTCAGGTCGTATTAATTTAAATTGAAAATCAGCTAATCGAAACAGTTTGTGTTCACAGATCAGTTGTATGGTAATTGTATTTGAAGTACAACCATAATGTTACTCAACAACCATTTGTGATTTCATGCAGTTGGCAGTGAGCCAAACCTATTTTGGAGGCATGGTTGTACTACCTGGAGCTGACCAAACTTCGGTGCGTGGAGTGATGTCTGAGCCTGTGACCGTCTGGTTGGGAGTTGAGTGCCTGCACTAATGAGCCACCGCTCTAAACGCAACTACATTTATAGTTGATAAGAGTATGATAATGATGTTGAGGGTTTAAACGTTGAAAAATAGTTTTACTGTATTTACACTGATCACGAGAATACTTTCATTTGGTTGTAGTACAGTACCCTATGTTGTACAGTCACATTTAACTCATCATAGCTTAACATCACACCAGGTGTCCTGGCTATTTTCTAATCGCAGTTACCCTGCTGCACAACAGCTGTTTTGTTCTTCAGCACAAGTATTCTTGACTCATTCATTTGATTTAATTTTATGTTTTGCGTTGATTGATTAGATTGGACCAAAATGTTTAGTCTCTATTGATATGTTAGCTCCTACTACGGATGCTTTAACAATGTCTGAGGATTGGCATAATGTTTTTACTCGGTAGATGGTGATTATCAGAAGGCATTCTGGATGCTTATTCCCAGTTTCACTAGGAATGCCACCACTCACTACTGGAGTTGTAGGTCAATGCAGATGACGAGTCATAAATAGGATGAAGTGCTCATCCTAGATCCCACTGATGGTTATTATCCACCAAATAATATTTCTTAACTCAGTTGACACATGATCATAAAGTGTTCAAAGTGATCTTCACGTGTACTGAAGGTTTTTCGTGTTTCTGTGTTCGTTTATGTGCGAATGACTTTTATGGTCATTCCCTTAGTCAACCATAGGAGTAAATATTCACAATGAATATAGATATATTTGGTGAATGGATGTTGTGGTATTCTGTTAAATACAACTAAATCGCTGAGCGACAGGTTAATGTTCTGCATTATGTAATTGAAATAAACATGTAATTAGTATAGCTAATGAAAGCAGTTATTTACAACCTAGTTAACGTTACAGCTTTTGAAGACGCCTAATTTATTCATTATTCTCTTTATTCCGCATTTAGGATTCCAGTGGAAAAATTGTCCATTTATTTGTAAAGGGTCGAAAGGTTGAAGACACTACAAAACCAAAGGCTTTCATTCATTGGGTTTCCAATCCTCTTAAGTTTGAGGCTCGATTATACGATCGTCTGTAAGTTTCATAAAAAAAATCCTACAGGATGTATCTGAAACATAAATTATTTTAGAAAAATCTGTCAGTAATACACTGTTAATTTTTCCTTAACGTTTTTAGATTTACCTCCAAAGAACCAGAAAGCGAAAAGGGTGGATTCATGTCTGTGATAAATCCAGTATGTTTATATATATATATTTTTTTGATTTCCAGCTTGATTCCACACCGTATTTTCAGTACAAGTATGGAATTTTCAGCATGGATATCGGTTGCCCAAATTCAGGCATACCATAGATATCGGGTGTGCGCCGGCAGGGGATCGAACCCCGGACCATGTGCATGGTCGGCGAGAGTCCTAACCACTGTGCCACCGACGCACTTATATCCTTGTTGCTATTTGTTGAATTTGTCTTATTTTTGCTAGTTATCTCTCTTGAAATATAGTGAGAGACTTGCTTCACGTTTTATATGCATATATTTACTAATTAAATGGAATGGTCTAGGCATTTCTCTTGTTAAAACTGCGCATTTACTCAGCTGAGTGCGATAAAAATTAAGGTAACAATGTATGTCTCGATCAAATTTTTTTAAGGGGTATCATCAGCTTCTGTTGTATGTGATTCAGGCTTGATCACGAGCTGATATCACTTAAAGAGCCATTGGAAAACCAGCGGTTTCGTCCTGGTTTAGCACTCATCGGCAGTACGCACCCACTCACTGGGGTTCGAACCCAGGACATTCAGATTACGAGGTGAGCCGCGCAGAACACTCAGCCTCTGAGACCCCGACCCAATGGCCTATAAATTTTAACTTCTGTTCAATGAGACCGCCAGCCGGTTTGTCCTCATACCTTATCTAGTGGACTCCTCTGGTCACAACTCACTAGAACTCCAAGTAACTTCGTCTTGTAGTCAGTCACTAGTCAGCATTACACCAATTTTCAAATGTTAGTTTGCAGGGATTTAATTTTGAATAAAGTTGTACCGCTTATTATTCATCGTTAACAAACAAGTGCTTAATCCAAACCTTATTTTGTGTTTTCAAATTTCAGTTATTTGTAATATAGCTCTTAAGTGTGGTCAGTGAATTTGGTCCTTAGGTTCGATTTAGGATGTAAGCCGGTTCAGATGCTTCTGTCTGGCACAGAACTAATAGTTCGAAGTTAAAAAGAAAAAATCCCGCATAAACTTATATACTACTGATCGATTGAAGTGAGTAGTTGCATACCACTCATATCAACAGGCAGTGCTTGCCAGCCAGATCGAAGTGATCTAAGCACTGAACGAGTAGAGTTCATCAATGGTGCACTCAGACCTACTTATCTCAAAGGACAGAGTCAGTTTGCCCCTACGTTCCAGGACAATGCGATTCTTTGAGCTGAGTCAAAACCGAGCACATCTCTGATGAGTTCGATCACAGATCGTGATCTGAATAATTCAGTCCCCCCAAAGGGAACTGTAGTGAAAACTACAAACTGCTGACTAGTTCTTGAATTTGATTCAAAAAGAAAAAAAATAGTTTTGGCTTTTTATTTTGAGAGAGATTATCGTACAGAATGTGGTATGCACATTGCTCAAACTTAACTTAATACTTTATGTTAATTAATCTGATTTTGTTTTATTGTTTGCACTAAATTTGGTGTTTATTTTTCATTCTTGACTACTTTTCAGAATTCATTAGTCATAATTCCAGATGCTTTAGTCGAACAGTCAGTTAAAGATGCAAAGGTTTTCAGTGCATATCAATTTGAACGTATTGGTTTCTTTTCTGTGGATCCTGATACAAACTCTGAACGCGTAAGTATTATACTACGTAATAAATAATATACTTCATGAAAATTGACCTAAAACTGCTTTCCATAGTTTACATGCATACTTCCCAATTATGCAGTTTTCAATTTTGTAGGGTTTAACTGTCGATGCACAAAGTCATAGCTTTACAGTCAGTTGTATTTACTGTAGCTTGAGAATATGGCTAGTGTGATTAACTTTCACGTATTGGCTGTAGGTATTATTATGATATTATTATAACACATTACATTTATGGGCACCAAAAGATGCTTCACACAAAATTTTACAATTTGTGCGATGACTGGGGTACTTCCCGGACGCTCAGACTGGAGCAGGTGGTTGTTTTAATGGATCATTCCTTGAGCCTTTGACTTGAAGTCTGATCCAGTTAGATACAACAGTTTTCTGTTAAATGAAGAACCGGTAAGCACTCTTTAGATTTACAGTATTCATGATATCCTTCTGAAATCTCAGCAAGGATACAAAAGACTTGTGTGGTATTTGCCAAATTACTCCATTTCTGGAGTAGACTTGTTATCTGGCTATCGATCAAAGGACGTGGATGCGGCTCATCAGTTCGCTTCGTTTTCCTTTACCGCTGTGAGATATGACCATTGAAAGTAGGAGATATGAAAGGACTAGCTGTCTTTGATTGTAGGTGCTTGTGTTCTATTTCCCGTGTTAAGTGATATAATAGGATGTGGTTAGGCGTCGAGTGCTAGGTAAGTAGGGAAAATCAGTTGACGAGGTTGTGAAGTTACACCGATTGAGAGAGATGGCTAGGACATGTGTTACGCATACCTAGCCTAGCCAATGCCTTCTTCGATGGACAGTGTTAACCGATATAGGATCAGGTTGGAAAAGAGAGATCTAGTGGTGGTCAAACCAAAACATGCCTTCATCGGTCAATGAAATCCATGACAGTCAGTTTAAGTCACGTAGAAAGGTGTAGACTTACTGGTTTAGGTCCTCACGATGGTAAGAACCAATGAAGCCTGGAGACAATCGGTGATATGGCTCAAAATCGTTCTCAATGGTTGGTGCAGGTGCACTCATTCTTTGTGGTTTCCCATGTTACTATTCTTCCTCTCTCACATTTCTGCTGGTTATCGTTCTTTCAAATATCTGTTTTTCTCTCTTTTATCTTCCTTTGCGTGCTACATGAATTGTGGCAGCTGGAACTGCTGCACTTCTGTGTAATATTCTATGTTGAAACCCGTCAGTCAGTGACATCCTTCACCAATTTTTTGCAGAGCAAATAATATTTATTCACTTCATCTCACTGTCTTCACATTGCTTGACATAACGTTTTTCATCCTCGACAAATCTTAAACTATGTATTGTTGTCTTTCAGAGTTTGTTGCACATTTTCGTAGATTTTTGCAACTAATAATCTCCCCTTATGTGTGATACCTTGAAATTGCTGGTCAGAATTGAACATCTCAGTGACATGGGTAACTATGCTGGCTGTCCACAAAGATATGATGACAGTTTTGGGTATGGGTGGTGTGACAGTGGTTCCCGCAGATCACCAAGAGTCTAGCTGTCCTATGTCTCTGTAGTTAGGAGGTTCTAAACATCTATCTCCAAAACTGTACACGTCGACTTGCACTATGGTGATCTGTAACCAGTGGTTGGGGTGTTTGACAACGGAACTCCATAAATCTCAGTGATCTCAGACACATATGGCGGACCAATAAGCCACTGGGACCCGATCCAATGCTCCGTCAATTCTAACTTATGCCAATTTACGATATAGTGCTACCACTGATGAAGAGCCCCAAACTAGGACGAAACAGCCGCCCACTACTCCCAGGTTTTCCGATGGTTCTCTAACTGATGTCAGCTCATGATGAAATCCTGTCTCTTTATATTGTTTTATTTTTGTTTGGTGCATCTCTTGGTGCCCATATTGCACCATTTGTGTATGAATAATGATAATTATAATGCACATGTGATCATGTGATCTTATGTTTTTGTTATTTTTTCTGAAAAGTAAACTCAATAGTATTAGGAATGAGCTACTAGTTTTATTGTTTTTAAAACAACCACCAAAAAGAATGTTTTTTTATCAATTGAAAAATAATTTACTCCTAAAAATCTATTGAAAAGTTCTAGTCATTTCTTCTTTGCTTTTACCTTACAGATGGTATTTAATCGAACAGTGGCTCTGAAAGCAGATCCTGGTAAAACAGTTTAATTCACGATTAGTTCTCAGGAATCCGAATCTAATCCATTAACTTTATTAATGTATGAATTCTTGTGTAATTTATAATACATTTTCTTACGTGGTGCTTTCTCTCTCTATCTGGGTAATATGTGGCTTCGACTGATTTTCATTTCCTACACATACTAACTGAAGAAAGTTTCCATGGTTTTGTGGCTCCAAGCTTCCTGATGATCCATGGATTGTTGCATAATATACGGCGTACTTGTTATGCATTAAACGGGGGTGGGAAACCATATTCAGGAATATGAGGATGTTTAAAAGTTGTATTTATTTGTTTTAGTCTCAGGATAACATTTCCCAGCTTATTTATTCCAACACTTTTTTGTCACCACATAGTATATTAGTATTGAATCTGTATGTATCAACTGAATTCTGAAATCAGCCTTCACGGTACAGGGGATGTGACCTGACCTTAGTCATGGTATAATTAGAGATGTATCAGATGAAGTTTTTAAAAAAAGATCTAATTCATAAGCTATACTGGCTATTCAAATGGAGACTAAAGTATACTGTGGCTTCACAAGAACGAACCAAATGTGTGTGCTATGGCTATGCGATCCCAGATATCTCAAAAGTTTTGCTGATTTGTGATATAGCGATCTCGGTGAAACTTAAGGTTCGGCTTAGCATTTTGAGTAAAGACGTTTGGTCTGTTGACGTTTTTGTAAACATACATCATGTGTGTACTCGACGGTGTGTGTGTGTGTGTGGCTGTTTCCATCAAGCAGATTGACTGGAGTGCACTCTAAATTGTTCAGTTGATAACCTTAGCGGCTTTGTAAATTCTATTAATGAAATTTAGATCTGCATTTTAACTTTCCCCACGTTAATCCAGAAATCTGTCGTGATGTACATTTTGATTAAATGCTGTTTTGTTTTGTTCCATCTAAGTATGCTGTACGTATATCTTAACAAGAATTCTGAATAATATAGTGATCGAACGCTGAGGTCAAAGCAAGTGGTTATCTTAAATCCTTCCTCGAGCCTTTCACTTGAGTTCTGGTTCACAAGTCTTTGGAGCAGCGTCAGGAGCTACGTTGATGGTGACCGAATCATATTGGTACCACTTTTGATCTTTTCGGATTCTGGAGCCCATATGCACCATTGGTTAGGAATTAGGGTTTTCCAGCTCCCCTTTATGGAATTATACTCCCATCAAAAAATCGTATTTGTCTTTTCACTTTTGCGAGAACAAACGTTACCGCTCGAAGACAGTGAATAGGAGTTACTTGGGAGAGCTAATGAACTCTTGTCCATATGAGATCATTTCGCGAGGAAGACTGTGGTCTACACACTTACGATCAAGCTAGGTCAGTTATGGGGTTTGACATATTTGCAGCTCTTCAGAAATTCGAACTTACACCATTCAGTCCTGCAGACACACCTCACCATCAAACTATTCCGGTGTTCCCAGTTAAGATCTGTGAGATATGAATCAGACGGGACACATTTTTTTACGCTTAAGGCAGTTTACATAAAGCAAACTACTTGTGAAATTGAGTTTAGAGCAAATGAATATCTCATCTACACAGTCCTCCAGGGATTTAAAAAAAGAAATTTCTTCAGTAATAGGATTGCACGCCATGATTTCATTTTGGCATGGAAATTGTTTAAAAATTAGTAGGAATGCTACATACTCCTGCTAGCTAGATATGAGTAGTTAGATACTACTCAAATCAACCAGTAGTCCTCGCTGGTCGGATGGTGCCATCTCATTCAGTTCTGAGAGCTGAATCAGTTCAAACCGCTCGGTTTTCGGGTAGCTATTTGGGCGAACCAGTAATGCGTTGAATTAAATTCGTAATTTGCAAATTTATTTGCGATTTATTTTATTTATTTGCAATCGTGGAGGTGAAATTCCACCACAGTTTCTTTTGGAAAGAAAGATTATTCAGATGAGGCACAGTATGTGATCTGTTTGATATTAGAAATCACAATCAAGAAAGCAGGCACCACTGACTGATATGAGTGGTATCCAAATACTCATATTGTGCAATCAGCAGCAAATGACATCATGCAATTACTCTTGCTTTCTAATTGTGACTTATGATATGAAGCAATTCACATATTGTGTATGCTCTGAATAATCTCTGTTTCTAAAGGAACTTTGGTGGAATTTCACCTAAAGGATCTGTGTAAATTGAAAATCGCAAAGTAATTTGCGAATCGGGAATCTGACCCAATTAATAGGATCTCTCCCAGTGAGGTGAATTGAAAGTCTACCAAATTTGATTGAGGGAATAAGTGCCGACTTTGCATGCTTTGAATCCATCAACATAACATGAAGTCCCCCAACCAATCAGACAAAATCCCTACAAAAACCAATACTTGAAAATTAATTTGATGGTCATTAGCGAATAGCCCAATTCAGGCAGTGACTTGGGGTTCTGGTGGTAAGCCGCGACCAGTAGGGTGCAGCAGGTTGAAGGTGAGGCAGTAACTCATCGAAGAAGAATTGTCAGAAGTTAGAATTCATGGGCTGGTCATTGGATCGGGTCCCACTGGCTTAATGGTCTGCGAGCTAGCTCACTTTGTAATTAGAGGGTCCTGGGTTCGAACCCTGTTGTTGACTGCGTACTGATGAAGAGTCTCAAACTAGGCTGAGGAAACAGCTGTTCCGTACTCCTTGCAGGCTTTCCAATGGTTCTCTAACCTATGTCAGCTTATGATGAAATCCTCCAACCAATCAAACAAAATCCTTACAAAAACGGATACTTGAAAATGAACTCTTTATCAAAACCTGTGCGATAAGAATTAAACTTGGTAGCACTCATATTAATCTGACAACTCACACATTTGTCACGTATAACGCACATGTTTTTATACATATTCGCTATCTTTACCAACGGAGAAGTATTTATCTGGGGACACTGATCGAATTAAGGTGAATAAACTTTGGTACTATATTGTAAGTTTTTCTAAAGTTATTGGTAAGGTTATTAGAAATGAGCAGCGAAACGTGAGCAAAATTTCTTATTTTACTTTTTTTAGTCTATTCAGAAAAATGTGCACCGGTGGTTCATTGGTACAATACTCGCCAACCACCCATGTGGTTCAGGCCCTAACCCGTTTTCTATCCACTCCTCGATGTCGCTTATCTGGTAGTAAACCCGGTAAAGAGGGAAGGTTGGAAGGGGCGTTAGGAAGCCCACTCCGTACAAAAAAAGAATAACACCATATCTGATCACATTTCGAAGCCTGAAGCCCCATATTCTGTTGGCAACTGAAAGGAATAAAATAAAAACTGAAGGATAAAAAGGAAGAATACTACTTGAAGTCACAAATATCCTTTATTCAGTACCCAGACCGTTCCAGACTATGATGTTAGAACTTGGTTGAGACATATGTAGAAGGATTTCAGTTGATGGTAACTGGCACAGGAATCGAGAATGCACATTCCATCCCGTCTGTGACTTGTTAGCTGAATATGACTGCATCTTCTACGTTTTTACTGAGACTCAAAACCTACATTCGTTGTCTCAAACCCTAAAGCGTCACCTACAAGAGTCACCTCTTGTGCAGTGGATATCATTTATTATTGTTTATGTTAACATTTTTGTATCTTCCATACTGTTGTTGAGAACTTTTTGGAGATAAGGCATGAAATTCAAGTTTGGAATGAAAGTAATCCCATAAGTATTCCATACCAATAATTTTGGTATAAATCCCTTACTACTTATAAGTAGAGTGATTAATTTACGTAAAATATGATAGCTGTAGGAGTTTGACGGTAATCATGAATAATGCAGCAATAATTTTAAGATAACGTGTGCGGAAGCTGTTTGTCGTTCTTCACATTATCTTTACTTATGTTAATGATGAAATATGATTTCCTTCACCCGTCACTCCTTTGTGCATGGTATGCTGGCTCACAGCTTCGCAAATGTGGTAATGGTGCCTGACTGTCAACTGATGTCTATTGGGAACTAAATAACTACATAACCATTCAGTTAAATAAACGATAAATCATCCTGTGGAGCAAATTTCAGCATAGTTTCAGAATGGAAATCAATGTAGTTGACTTGAATTGTGCTAATATTTTGCATTTCTGAGTAGAAAAATAAGCTGCACAGTCATGAGCAATAGGAGTTATACTTAGAGTCAGAATACTGACTTACTGTTCTAGGCTAACTAGATGACTTAGTAAGCACTCGAAACAACATTTATTGGTATGAGGGAGGGGAATTGATTCATTTTTCTTGAATAAATATGTGTTTCCAGTTTCCAGTGCTCATTGTATAACTGGTATAATGATTGCAATCATGAATCTAAGAGAAAGCAGATGCACAGTTAGGCTTTTCTCTTTTATACGCGTCCTAACGTAAAAGTCACAAATTCGAATGGTGATGCATATCTTCGTGTTTCTAACCAGAGGCCGAAGGACTGAAAAGTTTAGAATACCATGAAGATTAACGTCTTATTTTAAAGTCTGTCAAACAAGCGTACATATTGTAGCGAAAGACAATGTGTTCTTTTATGATTATTGTTTTGTTTGAATGAATCCTACGTTATTCCGTGAGGACTGTTCTGACGTTGAACTGTCAGCGAGAAAGTCCTTTGATATGTTTGCTGATGTATTTTCCTATGTCTAGGATTTATACATTTTTCCAGTTGAACTGGTATCCATAGTTTCCTGCATGTATTTATATGAGAGAGTTGATATCATGTCTTCTGACAGCCAGTCTATGTTCATGGATGCGAATTCAAAGAAGAAGTCCACTTTGACCAATGTTGTTGCAATTATTCAAAAGGAGTATAAAGACGAATGATATGATGTAAACGCGGTTTTGAGAATGGGTTTCATTATTTACAGAACATCCATATCCTCACATAATCGTTTGTGTTAAACTGACATCATTCTCCTCAACATATAACACGACTTATCGACTAGAATGATGCTATCAGAACATTTGTATCCCTACTTATAGACGTTTCCTAACATGCTGACATCCTTTATTCATGAAAATTACTATCCTTTGGGAAAGGCAACGTGAACTACCTAAAAACCATGGTCTCAAATACTCTAGTTCTCCTTCAAGATAACTGCGTAGAGGTAACGGTAAGAGAAAGAGGAAATGAAAACTATTCCGGGGTGAATCACTTTGCTTCAAATATTTGCTTTTGAACTATCCATTCATCGTCTCATGAAAAAGGAACAAAATTTATTGACAATATGATAAATAACACCCACAATATCTCTCGAACAGTTGTTTTAATGAACTGCGAAATCGGCTTAATTGAATTTCACGATAGAATGAATTATGTGGTGGATGTATGGTTAGAAAGATACTAATAAGTATTGCTTTTCGAATAGTGAAACACTCGTATGTGTATAATTTTGAGACAGCATAAGGAAAAGATTCAGATTTTCAATGCCAATGTCTTCTTCTATGCGGGTTAGAAACTTGGCCAGCACGTCTCGAAAAGGATTTTCAACAAGTTGCAGACTGTTATCAACATATGCCTTCGCTGGCTCCATACTGAAGATCAAATGGCCAGCGGGCCAGAAAGAATGAGTAACAAGAAACTCTGGCTGGGAACAAACCGACGGAGCAAGGGCTGATTGCTCAACAAATATGTAAGACAAAATGGAGATGGATGGATTGGGCATACATTGAGGAGGCCGTCGAACGATATCGCGCTTAATGCAGGTCATCTCTGATAAATCCGACTGCCCCTACGACAAACGGAAAGGAAGAACTAGAAATATAGAAATCGAGTTTTGAAGTTTTGCAATTACGATTAGTAGCACTTCACCGTTTGATCGTATTTTATATGCAGTAGACGAATTCATGTGACATCATGTACTATTCAAAATGTGGAGGTTTTACACACATTCAGACAAACAAACTATGTAACTTCAGGGCTTCCTGCTAACATATAAAAACAAAATATTTACGAACAGATTCATACAAAAGTAATATGGGCATGAAGTATACATTGCTTTCCTAATTGGTTGGTCATTGTTAAGTAGTGCAACTTTTCATTCTTAATATCAGGATAGTAAAAATGAATTCTTTCCAGACATCAATCAATTCATTCATTCACTCATCCTTCCGGGAAATATTTCAATCTGTTCTGATTTACTGGTAGATAATTCTTGTTTCTATGCAGAAATTAAGCCACACAAATAAGTCGCATAAGTCATTTGTTTTCAAATAGGCTGACATAGCGAACGAATCTCCCGATGCTTAGATAATTCTACAGTGGAAGATATGTGAGGTGAGGCTGAAGCAGTGTGTAACTTTCCCGTACAGCCTCCAGTATTATTATCATTGTTATTCACCCTTTGAAATATTATGATTTGTTGGTTTATTAAACTGGTCATTTCGAAATGTCAGCTGTGATATTGTTACTGAAATCATACTTTATTTGATAACGGAAAAGGAACATTCTTTGGTAAGACAAAGTTAACGATATGTTATAGTTTACAAGTTAGTTACCCTGTGGATTCTCTTCATGTGTTCACACCGAATCAATGTGCTAACGTTGTGACTATTGACAAAAGACCTATCAGCTCCAGCTACATTATGTTAAGCTGAAAGTAGTTTCTTCAAATACTGTCATACTGGTGGGTCAGTAGGATGATTAGAACGATTATTTGTTAGCAACCAGTGTCAGTATTTCTATTTAGAGTTACTTCGTTCTCGGCCCAGTGCTAGACAAACCTATTTAGAATGTGATTAATACAGCTTAGGAAAAGAACATGGTCTACTTTCAGCACTTATTCATTAACAATGAGATTGTCTTGCACATTCATCATTCTTGCTTGCTGATTAGTTCGTTTCTGAGCTACTGATTTGTATGTGAGATTAATGTATGTAATTTTGTTTTAGTACGACGGTGGGTCAGTGGTAGAATGTCCGCCAACCACGCACACTCTCCTGGATCGAGTGTTGGCCGACGCAGTCCTTAACATCCCTTAAGTGGTATCAGAAGGGAAGGCTGGACGTGAGGCTAGCGACATTCGGAAGCATGACTGCTGAGAATTCGAAGCTACAGTTTGTGACCCTGTGTTCCACTTGGAACGGAAAGTGATGGGGACGAGTTTTCTTAACTAGCGTAGATGAAAAGCAGGTGAATTCGAAGAGATAATTACATGTGCAATTGTCACACGGTCAATTCGTATATTGATATGAGACACCGTTTTAAAACTATATTCCTGTGGCATCATACACACGCCTGCATAATCATTCAAATATTGGACACCAATAGCTTGAAAGTCTAACAATAATGATTAAAACTGTGATGAGATCTGATTGTGTAATAATAACTTTGAACAAAGAGTATCTTCCAACCTCGTGAATATTTGATTGTGCATTTCTCTTAATCTTATTTGCCCTCTCTTGCTGAATTTATTTTGTTCTTTCAGATTTAACCTGTTTTCATGTGGGATAATTTTCTATTTGAAAAACATGACTAGTTGAACAGACACAGTTTCATCGTATAACCCATGTTATGATATCTAAAAATTTCAATTTCTGTTTCACAAAGCAACTTTTTGAACAGGTATAGTTTTTTTAAATCAATATTCTGAGAATAGATTAGATGCCTGAAGGGATAAATGAATTCTGTCTGTGTAAATCAAATTTCTCGATGAGAACACTGGTTTGTTGGTTATTGGATATGTTTTCTAAATAATGGGAACTATTTGGCAATACTTTGTTCTCTGAACTGTATGATTTAATAGCGAAGCTGATATTGTCTTTATGGACAGAATCTTCAGTTCCAATTTCAGCTAAAACTGAGTTTTAAGAATTCTTTTGGTGGTTGAAATGTGCATCAACGACGCATCACTTTGTACTACCTTCGGTCGTTACCTGAAATATTCGGCATATGGGTTGTCGTTAAGTAATAATAGGCACAGTCAAGCCGTCTGCAGTCGGTTAATTTTAGTAAACTGCTGACTAACTCTGCATAATTTGAAACAATTAGAAATGGATTTATTCACTATTGGACAAATCAGTACGCAGTGAGATGCAAATGTATTCTGCTAACATCTTATATACATGGAATGAAACGTTAATTAGAAGAGCCATAACACGCTGAAACACTCCAGCCTTGAGGAGAGCAGAGGTGAAGTATCTTTTGACTGTCTTCCGTAAAGAAAGATGACTAATAAACTACATCAAAACATGTTTATCCTGAACCGATGCGATAAAATCAAATCATAGAATGAAAGCATGAAGGAAACAGGCCCAACACATATACACACCTTATCCCTGAAATCACTTTGAGACTATCGTAACTTTTTAGAATAGATATTACCCAAAAAGTGAACGACCGCTGCATCTTTTTACCTACAAACATAGTCTCTCTGTTAAAATAAAATACACTCATCCCCTCATATCAATGCGTGTGGGCAACCATGAACACCGATTTGATTGGGAATGTGGTTAAATCATAGACAAAGAAAACACGGGAAATGTCAGCGAGCTCTTAGAGACCCCGGACTCAGACAAATCTGCAATCAGTAGATACACTAGTATAGATCAGATTTATAAAGCAATAAAAAGAAAGTCACATGAACAGAGTATCAAACAACAGGTCAATAAGATAGATTGAACTAATATAATTGAACGAGAGGTTGAGAAGATCTTTGAGATCAACCTGTTGCGATGAAAGTCATAAGCAGAGACTGATAATATAGTCGTGAAAAATCCTGAAACCTCATTTCATGTTGAAGTTTACTCTGAATATTTTGTTTGTAAAGACAATGAAAGCTTCACAATGAAACTATTCAGCTCAGAAAACAAAACTACCTTCAAATCTCCATTCCGGGAACTGTCCAAGTGCACTCTTCGAACCATTTGTTCTATTGATGAGGGTTGTTTTATACGTGAGCTTAGTGCACGGGTGTTTATGTGAAGAAGTTGACTGAGGGGTGTTTTATACAGATGCTACACTGATTGAAGAGAGTATAAAGAGTGTAGAAGAAAAACCTGCGCCTTTTATTTGAGATTAAATCAAATTTTATCTGGAAAGAATATGATAAGTGTGCTTCATCTATTTAAGAAATAAATGAGTGCGTATTATTGTTAAAAAAATTGTACCAAATGTTAAGCGAAACAGAGTAACGTGCATTAACTGTGGTAACAGCTGGCAGCGATAGCATATTGTTGAAACTGAGACATCAACTGTTAGATATAACTGTATTCTGAGAGGAAAATATTCAGAAATGAAGCTAATTAAAATTTATATTCACTATCTTTTATTTTGAGAACAACTAAACACAGCTTAATTAACTTCGCCATTTGGCCTTAAGAAATAATGATTGCGAGTTTACAATGTTTGTTTATTTGAATTAATGATATTATTGGCAGTAATTACGAAATAAGCTAAGTCGGTGCTTAAGCCAGAAAAGAGGGTAGTTAAGGCGTGACCGTACCTCTTGAAACCAACACCACTACTGAAAATTCAGTGCTTCAGGATTGAAGCCCTATATTCTATTCGAAATGCATGGAATAAATATATGTTTATGCATATTTGGTGTTGTATTTATTCTGTTTTGAAAAATCAACAAGTGTTTTAATTAACAAATAACATTCAAGTATTGGTTTGTTGGGATTTGATTGATTGGTTATAAGATTTCATCATGGGCTGACATCGGGTAAAGAACCATCCGAAAACCTGTGAGTATTGAACGTCTGTTGCGTCCTGGTCTGGGACTTTTCAACAGTACGCAGTCGCACTGCGGGATCCGAACCCAGGACCTTCCGGTTACATATTTTTCAATATTTCGATGTGTTTTTGTAGGAATTCGAATTAATTTAAATGTAGATTTCGTCAGTAACCAAAATCAGTTGGATGAATCATTGAAAACCAAGGATTACTGGAACTCTATTTCATCCTAGTTTTTGTGACTCTTCAATAGCAGACACCTACGAACTCACCAGCTACTGAACCTACGATCTCCAGGTAATGAGACCAAGATCTCTGACTATCCAACCATTTGGGACGAAAATTCGAAGACCAGTGAATTATAACCTAGTTGATTCGTTACCCTCGACCAATGATTCGCACTAGCATCCATTTTAACTTGACAAAAAGGATGAATTTGAAGATTTATTATCGTTAAACATTAAGTTCAAATTCGCTTTTGATGCATGGATTCATTGCAAAGAATACGAATATAACTGTTGTCTGCCATTGCATGAAAATCTTAGAATAGTTTTATTTTGTGAAAAATCTACACTGAGTGTTATTCATTTGTAAAATTCATCACAGAAATTATTGAAACCAGATAAAAGTTTCTCTGTATTATGTTATTACTATCCTCTTAGGTTACGAGTGGAACCTCGCCCCGCAAAATCAAACCAATCATTGTAGACACTTCAAAGCATAACAGAACAGTTTAGATGTAAACAGCTTTAATACTAATACAACAGTCAGTATTGATATCAAAGAAGTTAGAAAAGACCTAACTGCATAACCTGAACTCTATAGTGGTGAGACGTGGCCATTGAGAGCGGAAGACATGAAAAGGTTGACTGTTTTTGATCACAGATGTTTACGATCTCTTTCTCGCGTTAGGTGGTATAATAAGGTAAGTAATGTTGACGTTAGGCGTAGAGTGTTGGGCAAAGAGGGAAAATCACTCGAAGAGGCTATGAAGTTACATAGATTGAGATGGTTAGGCCACGTGCTCCGCATGCCTAACCATCGTCTCCCCCGACGGGCATTACTAGCTGATATAAGTGCAGGTTGGAAAAGAGTAAGTGGTGGCCAAACAAAAACATGGCATCAATCCATGAAATCCCTGACAGTTAAACTGAGTCAGGTAGGGAGATACAGACTTCCTGGTTGGGGCTCTCGGGACTCTAAGAATCAATGGCTGGAGACACTAGGTGACATGGCTCAAAATCGTTGTCAATGGCTTACGCAGATGTATTCAGTCTCTTTAACCTTCATATTCCTTTCTACCATTACTCATCCTGTTTCACTCTTATACTTATCTAAATTCTATTGATTCTCTTCTCTCATTTTCCTGTCTACGTTTGTGTGCTCTTTGGAACGTGGCAACTCGAACTGCTGCACTTCGGTGCCAAGTTCTATGTTGAATCCAGCCAGCCAGCATGATCTGAACTCATTCACAGTTCACTTTCACTTTATCGCTGCAATTTTTTAAATTCCAAGACAAAATATATAAGTGGACAAAAGGAGTAGCATTGATATAAGTATAAAACTTGGGCTCTGTGGTAGAGTTTAACTCCATTATAGATAAGATTTTATTTTGATAAATCATACAGTGTTATACAGTAATATTAACTGATGACGTTTCGAGCACAATTTATTGCCACTCATAATCATATCAAGTCACTCACACAACCTTTTTTACTTTGTTTATATACATGAGTGAAACTGATTAGACATTTAAGTAAAAATCAATATAAGATGATTTACATTCAGATATAATATTAGTGTTACCAATCAAGTACAATCAGGTGGAAGATAAGATGCTTTTATAGTCAAAATAAGTAACTTGTTAAAATGTACGTGATATTTTAGAACATTTAAACTCTTAAAGCATTTAATTCTGCCTCAAAATATATGGTAGATATGCGCTAGTGGTAATTTTACTGTGCTTAAAACAAAACACATAACTTTTTCCTTCACATGTAATCGACTCTTTAGTACATAGGATCAAATTTACTTCTGAGTCAAAAAATGACCAAAGAGAATTAATACCGTTTGTGTTAAAATTATATGAAAATAATAAAAACAAATCTAATGCAAGACTGTATGTAGAAAGAAGTCACATATTTTGATAGATACTTGAACTTTATCGCCTCATTCTATACCGATAAAGACAAGATTGATTGAGGGTACAGGCCAGTGAGCAAAATAACTGCCTTCTAGATTTTTTTCGATGGAGTCTTCGAAATCACAAAAGGGGATAATAATAAAAATAAGAGGGAATTTAAGGCAAATTGAGAATTCGGTTAAGTGAAGTCCACTAATTTGTACATTGGCGGCCATGAATATATTGCGTATATTCAGTACAGGCTGGAAAAAGTGGTTATATGTTTACGATTTGTCGAACAGGTAAAAGTCTGTGCTCAGAATTGTCTATAGAATTTATTGTGTAATATATTCTCTTCTCTTGGCATCTTCAAGTAAAATGGTAACTGACAGTAGATCACGTGACGTAATTTTGTCTCACCTGAAGCAAAAACCAATCACTTATAATCCTTCTTCTTTAACCCCGTCAGGAAATGCACAACATTCAGTTGAAATCCAATTTTAAAAAATGCACGAGTAGATATTGTGATCCAAAGACGTAAGTGAATGAATGATTCAATAACAATAATAATAATAACTCCTCATCAGGAAACTGATTGACAACAAAACTTACAATGAACTGAAGTCAAAGGGTGGACGACTCCCATTTATTTATAGTCTACCGAAAATCCATAAGGCCAATGTGCCCTTAAGACCCATACTATCAATGATAAACTCACCATGCCACAAACTAGCTCGATGGCTAGCTGATTCATTGAAGCCAATTCGACAGAAATTTTCAAATCATAGCTTGGATGACACCTTCCAATTTTCTAAAGAAGTCGATCACGTTGACAATTCCAATAAACTAATGGTGTCATACGACGTGACTGCCTTATTTACAAATGTACCAGTGATGGAAACAATAGATATCATTTGTAAACAAACAGATCTATTGCCATTACCGGAGTCAGAGATGAAACGACTACTAATTCTTTGCACAAAAGACATCCAATTTAGATTCAATAACCAATTCTACCGACAAATTGATGGGGTCGCCATGGGTTCACCTCTAGGACCCATTCTAGCAGACATCTTCATGGGCTATCTCGAACAGACGCGACTGAGTGACGCTATCAATGAAACAACATACTACCGTCGATACGTCGATGATACTTTTGTTGTTTGTAACGACATGAGTCAGGCATCCGTATTATTTGACCGCCTAAATGAGATCCACCCAAACATTAAATTCACCATGGAATACGAACACAACGATGAGTTCAATTTCCTGGACCTAAATGTAAAAAGAAGAAACGATGGAACGGTCGAAAAGTCCATCTACAGAAAAGAAACTTGGACCGGACAATACCTTCACTACAACAGCTTCTGCCCTATGAGCTATAAGCGGGGATTAGTAAGGACACTGTACGACAGGGCCAGGAAGTTATGTTCGCCCAACAAGGTAGAAGAAGAATTAAGCTTTGTTGAAAAATGCCTTAAGGAAAACGGGTATCCAAAAGGATTTATCCTAAAGTACAGCAAAGAAAGAGATGAGAAAGAGAAGTATCCAACAGTTGAAAAGAAGAAAGTGTTCATTTGCCTCCCATACAAAGGAGAAACAGTATCGCAAAAGATTGAAAAGAGGATGAAAGGAACAATAAAGAGATGCTTCCCTGCAGCCAATCTGGTGACACTATACAGTACTACATGCTCTATAAGCCAATCGAAACTGGATAAGTACCCTGCTGATGTTACCTCCAACTGCATTTATAAATTTACGTGCACCTGCGGCAGCAAGTACATTGGAAGGACAGAAAGAAGGGCTTCTATCCGGTTTTCAGAGCATATTCCGAGAAACTTATGCTTAAAAGGAAGCAGATATTTACAAAGTGCAATTACCAGACACCTTGTGGATACGGGCCATTTTGTCGAGATTTCCAAATCCTTCAAAATATTAAACATACAAAGGACAGCGAATCTACTACGATTTGCTGAAGCAATTGCAATCAAACGTCTCAGACCAAACTTATGCACACAGAAAGAGAGTGTAGTCAATCTCTCACTCCCTTGGTAACCATATCACTTTCATTACACTGATTACTCATACACACTAGTGGGCTCAACTCACTAAGCAAGTTTTCAAATTGATGAACTTTGACCTTGTTGAGTTGCCATGTTGACACTGTTTATTAGATTTTTCTGTTTTCTGTCTTCTCTCAACCCCCCTTTTTCCTTTTTTCATAGTTTGATAGTATATAAATTGATGGTAACTTAAACTATAAATTTTAATCCTTATATTCCGGATGCGTTCATCTTATAATGTTTTCTCTATTACCTTTCAAACAATGAAGTATGAAATGTTATTATTTATAACCATTGTAATTTCAGGTAGTTTGCAGCTGATGAGAACCTGTGAAATAGAATGATATCATTTTATACTGCAAATCTGGTCTTTCTTTCTCTATCGAAAGATAGCTTTATTATGCACAATAACTTTATACCATACGCAGAATTTTCAGCGTAGTTTATTCCATAGTATTTACTCTTCATCCAGGAATTTCAAATAAAAAAGCCATCTTCAGTATATCATGTGACTCAGTTTTGTAAGATCTAAAGAATAAAATAATCCACTGCGGTATTTTTTCTTTGGTCCCACAGAAATGCTCAACTATGGGCTACAGACCAATTAAAATGTGCCTGATTATATATGGAGACCCACGGATATAACTGAATGATTATAACAACAAGAACTAGAGAAAATCAGATGCATTGTGTCGGATGGAAATTTCGGTAGCCCAGAGATTCAAGCAGGCTGCCATATAAAGGCAGCAAGTGATTAGTTTTATTTCCTAGGGAGTGGCAGTTTGTATTAAAAACCTCAGGAACAGTTGTCAAGTGTATTGGGGATACGCTGCCACCCACATTTATGCTTTTTCTCATATTAATTAGAAATATGTGAATCAAGAGGCTGTAAACATTTTAAACACTCGTGGAGGTAAACAATACCATTAGAAGTCATTCTTTTATTGATTTAGGTAGTGTAAAGACAAACAGCAATATACATTATAATAAGGACAGTTTTTAGGGGCCCGAATTTATAGCAGTTCGCCGTTATATATAGAAGATCCAATCACTTGGAAGATTTCCACCAAATGGAAGAAACAGGTTTTGATTGGACACTAGTAACTAGTGTGATGTATCTAGTCCTTTCTTTGGTGCAGACTGAATTCTGTTAGTCAGGTTTGTAATGTGGCCACCATTCTAGGTAGCTCACCAGCACAGTACAGATTGATTTGATGATATTAGATGGTTGAAGGCAATCAGTAGGAAACCTTGCCTAACCCAGGTTTCGCTCCTGTTGGAACTCGTCAACAAGGCGTATCTGCAGTCTTGAAGGAACTCATGTCCCTTCTGAAAATCGAACCCGAGTCACCCAGTGCTGCTCCTCTCCAACAGGAGGTCAGTCGCGAGTTTGAATAGCTCAATGGTAACGTCTCTGACTGCAACACTGGGTGACGCGGGTTCGAATCTCGCAGAGGTGGGACATGAGTTCCTTCAAGGTTGAAGATACGCCTTACTAATGAGTGCCAACTAGCATGAAGCATAGGTCCAAGGCTTCCTGTCGATTGTCTCCAACCATCTAATATCACCAAGAAGCAGGTTTATTTGTTCTTGTAGTCTGACACAAAATATTACTGACTAGCTTAATGAGTAGTATGCAGATACAGATTTAAATATTTTTGTATCATCTTGGAATACAACATGGAATGCATGAAAGGAAGACAAAGAAGTGCAATACGGAGGACAGAAGTAGCACAATAATATATGGTAGGCATATTTTGCCTATATCTGTATATCAGGTCGTCAATAAATAATTACTTTGAGACA
>OX235271.1:88763967-88844124 GCA_944472155.2 Trichobilharzia szidati | reverse complement strand
CTCTTCATTTCTTTATTCAGTATATTGTAGATTACACTCAACTTCTCCCCCTGTGGTCCATCTTTTCATTGGTTCTTCTGTTTCACCATCCTCCCTCCTTCCATTAGCGACCAGGTAGGTGCCTGTTAAGAGCCATTCCTTGTCTTGTCTCTTCTTTCTTTCTAGAACAGTTCAACACGTTTCCTTGGATATAGCCTTCAGAGAGTTCCAATGTTCTACCATGCAGGTTTCCTCATTGATAGTGTCTCCAACTTTGCTCTGATGGTTTCAGTGATGTCCCTTGTAGTTTTTTCCTTCAGTTTCTGAATGTTGAACTTGAATTACAGTCGTCTGTCTCCATTTGTTTTCATGAAGGTTCCTTGAACTAGATGATGGTCTGAGCCCACATCTGCTCCCCTTCTCTACTTTGTGTCCAGCAGGGTGCGTCTCAACTTCCTTGATATTAAGATGAAATCTGTCTGGTTTGTGGTGTTCATTGGACGAAATCTATCTTGCTTTGTGAATATTCTTGTGCTTGTACACGCTGCCTTCGATCACCAGATTATTGAAAGCACATAAGTCTGAGAATAATTCCTCGTTCTCATTCATTTCTCCGAGCGAGAGCCTCTCGACCTATGATGAGTTCTCTTCCTCCAGTTCGACTGGCATTCAGAGCGCTAGTAAGGATTTTGATGTCACCACTTGGAATGTTTGCAGTTGTCTGTAAATATCGTCCCTCTTCTCTTGTTCCGCGTTGTTTGTATTACTGTGCGTAGCAGTGGATAATTGTAAACTTCCTTCCCTTTGAGTTGTATCTTGCTGTCATTATCCTGCAGGAGGAGATTAGTTCCCACAGCATTAGGGCTTTGGCTGTCAATGGTGACATAATTATACCCACTCACTATCTCAGTGTGTTCGTGGTTGTCGTCTGGGTAACTAGACCAGAGTAGATTACTAACTCTCCAGTTGACAATTTGGATGATCCACATCCATTCCACCTGCTCTCACAGACACCCAGCACTTCTAGGCCATAACATCGCATATCTTTGGCTACCTGAGCAGCCTTCCCAGTATCGTATATTGTACGGAAATTCTACGTCCCCATTCTGATTCTCGCTTTCATCGGGAGAAGATACATAGCTTGAATTGCCTCCCTAAGGCTTTCAGCCACGCTTCGTCATTTCCTCTTTCTGATTCCAGAGAAGAATAGTTTTGTTTTTTATATTTTTAATTTTTTTATCGCTCGCCGAAGTTTCCGTAGCGACTGAGTTGATCTTCCGGGGTACGGTTGCTGGCGCCACGTCCAGCCTTCCTTCCATTTCCGGGCTTAAAAACGGCTAAAAATAAAGTGAACTTGTGAGCTTGGAGAGGTGTCACACAATCATTTGACAAACAATCCACCCGTTACACGTCTCTGTCGTAAAGGGTGGTATTAAAATTACCACTGTCATTCCTGCGCTCACACAAATACTCTACTGATTCCACACATCGTTGGTGTTGGTGTTCCTTTGAAATATTGTTTAGACAATTACCTTCAACCTAACAGGATTGGTTTCTTGCACTAGGAAAATTATGTCTTGCAGTCCTATTGACTTAACGTGAAATTCATGAATTAGGGTATATGCAGCTGCATACATGCAACGGAAAGGTTTCATAATCTCACCAAATGAAAAATAGCAGGTTTTAAAGTCGTTCATTACTTTTAATTGGTCTCAAACCATAATGAAGAGTTCATTAGTGAAGTGACTGGAAGTCCGAGGATGACGGCAGTTATGGTAGAAAAGGGAGTAGCTTTAGCACGTTCGTCATAGTAGTATAATTAGAGGTTTGACGCAACATTCGGCAAGTTAGGTAGAGTCTTATGCCCTTACCACTGCTCGACACAAACCAGTTCGTTAAATCAGAGTCAATTTACTTTGTTTGAACTAAGAACATTTGTGCGAAAGTGGTTAGCTAGAACTTTGGTTTGACATCAGCAAGTTAAACAGTATCAGAGATAATTGTTTCGGAGCATCTTCTGCTTTCCTTAGGGGCGGTAGTTTAGTAGTAAAATGCCCGCCAGACACGTGGCAGGTTCGGGATTGATCGCTAACCAGATCATTTCGAAACGTCGACAGTCTGGAAAAGAGAAGTGACAAGGCCAGCAACTCCACCTCACAAAAGTAAATCCATTTAGGTGAAATTTTCTTCTACATGCCCTGACTGCTACTTCATTTATTCCTCAACATTGGGCATTCTGATTTTTACTAGGGATTTGGGATAATATTTTTATATCAGATGCCGCGTCCGTCTGAAGGTGTGCAGGTCACAGCTGATTGTTGCACCAATCCATTTACTCTTTGTAGGAGTACTGGCATGATAAGCAGATGTGTTACTCGTATGAACCCGTCACCATTTGTTAGACCGCCTGGATACATTTTTGCACATACAATGATACTGAACGCAGTCAACAGCTCACCTGAAATACTGGATGTGCTTATTCGTTCTTAGTACCTTCCGCTTCAATTGGCCAAGCAAATACCAGAAAACAAGGAAGGTATGTGACTGTAAGGATACAGACATTTATTGAGGAGAGACAAATCATATTCATACACTACTAACCACATAAAAATTCTTCTAGGTCAGAGGAAAATAAATTATACTGATTGGTCGGAGATAAGCCAAGGGTTATGGAATGAAATGAAAAAGTCGTACGGTGAGTTTCATAGTCATCCATTCAGGTTATCCTGTTCACACGATAAACCCTGCAACCAATAACCAACCGTCCGCTTCCCATCAAACACTCAAAGCTTTGCGTGTGAGATATAGACGCGATCGGTTAATCTGCTTACAGTGCTGACATTTCTTTCAGACGATGCGGTGTCGTCGCCATTTATTATTTTTGAAAAGTGCAACCTCACGTTGTGGTGGGCGCTGTCATTTAAGCACGCTCAGGGTGGCTTCCTCTGAGAATAATGTAGTGGGTGTGACGTCAACGGCGTTTCTTGTGCTTTCGCTGCATCCTGACTGTCAGACAGCACCGATGTGGAATCTTTGTGAAGGTCGCTGAGTCACTAACAGTCGTCTCCAATATCCCCCAACGTCATTTGTGGGTGTAGTTTTAATCTATTCAGAAAGAGTGTTCTTATGACGGGAAACTGTAAATTGTGCGTTGAGATCATTACTTTGAGCTTCACCATGAATCGTTCAGGTTGGTAGTTAAATGTATTTAGCACAATTATTGTGAATAAAAGGTTTGGGCATTGTGGAACAGATCACGTAAATTATAATCATGTTCCAGTAGTCTACACGCAATGATAATTTTTTAGTCTTGGTAAAATATCGAGCAAAATTAATTCCCATGGTCACACCAACTGTTGTAATTGCTTTCTAATCGAAAAAACAATTGAAATATAATCGTAATTTATTTGTATAAGTTCGTTTTCGTTCATTATGAGTTTCACACAATGGCACCGAAGGATGAGAAACTATATATGGTCGCTGAACTGCTGACGGTGTATTATTTGGGTGGATCCATAAAGGAGAAATACATTGTAGAATGTGTATAACTTATTTGAAGTGGGAGTCTGACGTCCGAGTCATCGCCTCTTCTCCAAAGATAGATTTTAAGGTCTTAGTATCTGTGGCATCAAGAATCGAATGTGAAGTTTGCCTCTGGTTTACGAAATTAATTCTGAGATGCTGGTTTAAAATGGTCATTGAAGGGAGATGAGTTAGCAAGGGATGATATGTGTACATGACAAGCGATTCCATATTTTAGGTCTCTCCTTCATCAATTCCTCCAAGTGTCAAAGACATATATCCAAATTCTAGTGGTACCACATTCGAGTGGTACTATCTAAAAGGCTGAAAGCTGTGCGAATCCAACGAGATAACGAAAACTATCCTGAAAAGAATACCGCCCTCGCAAAGAAACAAGAAAGAAGACACTATTGAGACAATGCAGGCTGTCCTATCAACGGTCTGTTTTGCTTCCGCGTGTGAATGGTTGTGTTTTTATTGTTTGACTTTGCGATTAGCCAATAGAGTAGTCTTCATTAGTCATATGGATTCGTAAAGCTCAAAGTCCACTAGGTTGTATTAATAATATTATCAATATTGTGCTGAAAATTATTGCCTTATGGTTTCTTAGGAGAGAACTTCCCACATCATGACTGTATAATAAAATGTACAGGTTGGACGCTAGGACAGAACCACCTAGTCGTGCCGAACAAAGAGCACGTGCGGAAATCAGAATATTTACTTAGTTCAGGATCACAGGAAGGAAACCAGGCATGGCATTATAATGCATGATTGGTAGGTATACACAACGGATGTCTTTAGCGAAAAAAAATACTTGGAACCCTATATTTCATGTTGATATAGCTCTGGATTGTTGAATTTGCAGATGATGTGCTGTTGCATGTGATATTTTGTTTAAGTGCCTGTCATTACAATACAGAAATTACTGTTCGTAATAAAGATACGCATACATATGAAATGTAAACATTTATCTTCCTTTAAATTCTATCTAGATATGGTTATTGTTTGAAAATTAGTTGGCATTTGTGTTTGTAATAACACCATGCTCCCACTTCAGCTAGAATCAGTTAAATTGTGAGGTGAATTTTTATAATGTCTGCTTTTACAGTGTACAATATCTCTCAAGATACCCGCGCATCTTTTCCTAGGTCGCTACCTCACGAGTACCCGGTGTTCTAGTTAACAATGTTAGTTAACGGCGATAGTGATGTTGTTGGTGATGCGGCTAAGTTTCACAAGCCGGGAGAAAATTATAATTCTCCTGGATATGTAGTAACTAAGAACACAATGCGACTTCTGAAAGAGCATCTGAAGCAGACAGGTGGTAAAGTGGTTACCAGATTTCCACCAGAACCGAATGGTATTTTGCACATTGGTCATGCCAAAGCGATTAACTTCAATTTTGGTTACGCAAAGGTAAGTTTGTGCTATTTTTGACTTTTCGATTTTAGAAAAATGGTGGCATAACTTATCTGCGGTATGATGATACCAATCCCGAAAAGGAAGAAGCGGAGTTTTTTGAGGCAATAGAGGATATGGTTAGATGGCTGGGTAAGTTTATAAAAGACTAATGTTAAATAGGATTTACTCCTTACAAAATTACTCATGCTTCGGATAATTTCCAGCAGCTATACGAATGGGCAATTAAGTTGATTAAACTGAAACTAGCATATGTTTGTCATCAGGCCGTTGAAGAAATACGAGGTTTCAATCCTCCACCATCTCCATGGAGAGATAGACCAGTTGAGGAGTCCTTACAACTCTTTGAAGACATGAAGAATGGCAAGGTATGTATGCACGTTCCAAACTACTCGTAGTAGCGCTAAATTTCCTAACAAACAACCTGTCGAACTTATCGTAATAAAGACAAGTCCTATTTGTTGAATATTTACATAGGAGATTCTTTAAGTACATCCAAACTAGAAGTTATTAGTGTCATTGAGTGTCGATGTTATTTAAAACACCTGATGTGATTGTCTCGTATTATCTGCATCATTTTCAGTTTGTTCTTAAGTTATTGTTCAGCGTCTTCTATGAAATTATGGTTTACTTAACATCTGAGGGGTTAATAGTAGTAAAACAGTTTGTGCTGGTGTGCTGCGAGCAAAATTAGTATTCTACTTAGGTGTGTGATAGGTGATATTCGTTATGCAACTTGTAGTCAGTTTATTATGCATATACGATCTATTTATTTAGAATTTTCACTGTGTTTACTATTTAGGCGTGGTAAAGGTCATTCTCTTGATGCTACAGTTTTTTGACGGTTTTTATTCCGGAGGGTAGATAAGCGTAATGTATAACTAGTTTTCTTCACTAGTAGCCGTTTTCGGTTTACCGATGTGGTTTTACCAAAAGGTGTACATAATTTGCACCATCTTTTAAAATAAATAGCATCAAAACTAGATTGTACTGCAAAACTTCCATATACGGTATGTAAGACGCTTTAATGAGGACTTTTATTGTGATCCTATATATTTTATCCTAATATACAGTATTTATGAGTATTTTCAGTCATTGACTGTCACAGGGTAGACAAGACTCTTTTACTCTATCACTAGCGTGTGCTTTGTTCCTGAGTTGTATTCATTTCTATGTTGTAATGTGGTCATATATAAAAATAGTTATGCGCACTATTGTCCTGTAGTTGTATAATCACGGTATATGTAGAGATAGCTGTTATTGATTTGATTAAAGTGATATTTCTCCAAAACTCCTGTTTATTTCTTCGCAAATCAACTACCATGCATATATAATTTTAGACACCGATAATTTCATTTTATCCCTCTTAATAAATGTTAAGAAGGTATTTTTTAAAAATCAGATCAGTTGATATATTTTCGTGTAATTCATTTTTCATTCCCTTTCTTCAGATTGAAGAAGGAAAAGCTACTTTGCGTATGAAAGTAACACTGGGAGATGGAAAAGTTGATCCGGTAGCTTATCGAATAAAAATGACACCCCATCATCGTACCGGTACTACTTGGTAAGCAATTTGCCTTCTGTCATACTTCTTTACTCCTTCTAGGTGCATTTATCCTACTTACGATTATACACATTGCTTGTGTGACTCCATCGAAAATATTACACATTCATTATGCACTAAAGAGTTCCAATCCAGGTGAGTAATCAGTGTGCACTGTAATTGACATTTACCATATTTACCATTGTAGTTTTTCTTTGAATAATTCTAATTAACTTTATTAGTATAGGAAGACCACTTCAGTCATAGTAAAATTTGATTTGGAGCAATTGGTATTCGAATCCTTCCACTTAGATGTTTTTAGATAGTAACATTTCGATTAAAAGTGTTCTATGAGCTGGTTGGTTTAGTCGCTAAGCTTTCGTCTACCTTCCGGACAACATCTTTCGAGTTACTGTTTGGTCTTAACTTTCCTGTATGCAGATCTTTAAAAAACTAATACAGGTCAATGTTTTATCATTTTCAGATTTTTTTCACACCAGTGGTCGAAATATTCATATACTGCTTAATTCGACATATTAAAAACCGTCACACCGAAGTGAGCTGTCTGCAATGGCAGTTCACTTATTTCTACTGCAGAATTTTCTTGGAGAAAGCGTAATATAATGAAAAATTATTGATTAAGTTTGTGTGACCAGCGAGGAATAAGTGTTCTGCCACGTTAAGGAGTCAAATCTTACTTTTATTCTATAGTCGTTACTTATTGTCTTATTATGGTAATACTAAAGTTGGTTGTACATTTTGTCTTGCATTAGTTTTACAGCGTGATATTCATTGACATTCATTAAATTGTGTTTTTTTAAACTTTGTAATTCCAGGCGCCCTGCTTATTATTGGCTTTGTAATTCTCTAGATATTTACTGTCCAGTTCAGTGGGAATATGGCCGTTTAAATTTATACTATAGTGTAGTATCTAAACGTAAAATTTTAAAGTTGATTGAATCTGGTATTGTAAATGATTGGGATGATCCACGGCTAGTAACTCTAACAGCACTTCGTCGTCGAGGTTTCCCACCTCAAGCTATTAACACATTTTGTGAACGCATTGGTGTTACCATGGCTCAGACCACTCTTGATCCATCTGCTCTAGATGCTTGTGTACGAGATTATTTAAATGATCATGCTCCACGCGTAATGGCTGTCTTAGAACCCATTTGTGTGACAATTACAAATTGGTCTGAATTGTATGGCGATAAGCCTTCTATTGAGGTAGGTGAATTTTCATTTTTCAAATATTCTGACTCAAAGTTAGTTTTATATTCCCTCCCCCCCCCCCGAAAATAGAGTGGAAATTGTTTCGAAGTTGTTGTACTTTGCCGTCAGTCCGAAATATTCCATTATGAGCTAATCTGAGCAAGTGATTTCACTTGTTAGTGCAACTGTTCATGAATTACTCCCGTGATTTTCTCACTTTCATTCTAACTTAATTTTGCACATTTATATATATATATTCACTAAAACCTGCTATTAAATATTCCAAGTTACCATATCTCTGGATTGTCAGAAATATCAGGTGGACTTAGTTTATTTTTGAATCATCATTGTTTCTGCACTAATCTGCTCACTTCTTTTAGCACAATTGTAGGGTTTGTGGCAAAATGAATTCAATGTAGTTCTTGTTCTCACTATAATAACTTCGGTTAGAAGGCCATTGAAGACCAAATAGCACTTGACTGCTGTCTCATTCTATTTCATAGTTTAAGTACTGCGTGCCGACAGCACTCAAAATCAAGCGTCATACCATCAGGTCGCATTCACTGGCCTGGCTTTCTTATTTCTGTCTGTTCAACTTGATTGACCTTATTAGAAGTGTGTTAGAGAAGTGTATTTTGCAGTCAGTTCCAAATCAGAAGGTTTGTGGGGAACTAGTTGGTCACTAACTATGATATAATAATTTCCCAGCACTTGATATTGACTGAATTTTTGCATGATACTGGTTTGTGAATGGACATTGAACTGGCTAGTTCAGGAAAGGTGGTAATTAAATTTTGTATTCATCAGTACAGAGTTTATATTTGAGATAACTGTTCACATTTTATAGCTATAGATTTTATTCGACATTATTTCATCTACTTTGGAAATCATTCATTCACATATGGGGCATTTCAACCGGTCTTCATAATTTCAATGACCATTTATTGTAGTATAAGTTGTCGGGTGAGAAAAACCCCGTAGCCTGAGCTGTTCAGTAAAAACAGCCATGATATGATTCAGAATGACAACTTGCTGTATTTTCCGTGTAGTATTGGATTTCCCATCTTGCGAATATCTTTACTTTTTTCTTAAATAGTTCAAAGCTAACTGAAGCGTTTTTTTTGTTGCTGTTATCCATTTGTAGCTAACAGTTGCCGATTTTCCAGCCATTCCGGATGGCAAAACCCATAGTGTTATCTTACAACCAGAATTGTATATAGAAAGTACAGATTTCCAAGAAGTAGCTGATAAAGGCTATCGCCGTTTAACCCCAAATCAATCAGTTGGTCTTCGTTACACAGGTCTTGTTTTAGAGTTTACTGAATTGAAAAAGGTAAAGAATTGTGTAAGATATTTTAAACAGAATATATCTTGGCTTTGTTAACCATAGATATCACGAAATGATCATTCATCCAGTGGTTTTTGTTCGTATTTGTAATATGTTTTCCGTTGTGATGATGTCACTGGTCGGTTTCAGTCGTATTAATTTAAACTGAAAATCAGCTATTCGAAACAGTTTGTGTTCACAGATCAATTGTATGGTAATTGTATTTGAAATGCTGCTGCTGGTTGCTGGATTCAACATAGAACTTGGCACCGAAGTGCAGCAGTTCGAGTTGCCACGTTCCAAATAGCACACAAAGGTAGACAGGAAAATGAGAGAAGAGAATCAGTCGAATTTATATAAGTATAAGATTGAAACAGAATGAGTAATGGTAGAAAGGAATATGAAGGTTAAAGAGACTGAATACATCTGCGCCATTGACAACGATTTCGAGCCATGTCACCTATTGTCTCCAGCCATTGATTCTTAGAGTCTCGAGGGCCCCGACCCGGAAGTCTGCATCTCCCTACCTGACTCAGTTTAACTGTCAGGGATTTCATGGATTGATGCCATGTTTTTGTTTGGCCACCACTTACTCTTTTCCAACCTGCACCTATATCAGCTAGTAATGCCCGTCGGGGGAGACGATGGTTAGGCATGCGCAGCACGTGGCCTAACCATCTCAATCTATGTAACTTCATAGCCTCTTCGAGTGATTTTCCCTCTTCGCCCAACACTCTATGCCTAACGTCAACATTACTTACCTTATTATACCACCTAACGCGAGAAAGAGATCGTAAACATCTGTGGTCAAAAACAGACAATCTCTTCATGTCTTCCGCTCTCAATGGGCACGTCTCACCGCCATAGAGAAGGACGGAGCGAACTGCTGAGCAGTATACACGTCCCTTGGTTGACAGCCGGATGTCACGCCTACGCCAGAGACGGTGTAAGTTAGCGAAAGCAGCCCGAGCTTTCTGGATCCGTGCTGTGATTTCGTCACCAATCAATCCGTTGGTGCTGATACAACTTCCCAAATAGGTGAAGTGATCAACATGTTCTACCACTTCACTCCCTATCACTAAGCTAGGAGTTGACGTAGTTCAGTCCTGTAGCAGCATCTTACATTTCACAGGGGCGAATCGCATGCCAAACATACGAAGATAGCTGCTCAAGGTGTTCAGAAGACTCTGCATTTTGTCAGCGTCCTCCCCTAACAGGACTATGTCGTCTGCGTATTCTAAGTCTATAAGACTATTCCCTCGTAATAAGTCGATTCCTAAGTCGTTAAATTCAGTTAAGGATACTTCCATTAGCATATCTATGATGAAGTTAAACAGAAAAGGGGAAAGTGGACATCCTTGACGGACACCACTGGTTGTTATCAATTCAGATGACAATTCCCCATAAGCCCTTATACAGCTACGTGAGTTTGAGTAGAGTGCCTTGATTAGTGCAATGTACTTTCTTGGCACTCCCTTCATAGTCAAACATTGCCATAGAACCTCTCGATCCACGGAGTCGAATGCCGCCTTCAAGTCAAGAAATATGGCAATTGTTGGACGCCTAAAAGTGTGTCTATGTTCTAGGATCTGTCGGAGAGTGAAGATATGTTCTATGCACCCTCTACCTGGCCTAAAGCCCGCTTGATTTTCCCTCGTTTGTTCCTACCGAGTTCGGCTTAGTCTGTTCATGATTACTGAGCCTAGGATTTTAGAGACTATGTTCGTTAGGCTGATCCCCCTATGATTATCACATGAGGACTTATCTCCCTTCTTGAATACTGGTATAATAAGTGACTTACCCCAGTCTGATGGAACCGTCTCTGATTCCCAGACGTTACCTAGTACCTTAGTTAAACTATATACTAGTATGTCACCCCCATATTTAAACACCTCCGGAATAATTCCGTCGGGTCCTGCTGCTTTGCCTCGTTTCAGATTACAGATAGCTTTTGTGACCTCACTTACAGACGGCGTGCCAGTGTCTACGTCCCATTCGGGTGTGTGCTGGATGGCGGGGAGGCTCAGTGTGGCTGTAGGCAAGTTCCTCGAAGTGTTCTTTCCAGCGTTCAAGGCGTCTATCCTGACAGCTAATTAAGGAGCCGTTTTTCTCACAAATAGTCTCACTTATGATTTGCCTTCTCCCACCCATTTCCCTGATGAGTCTAAAGAGTTGCCTAGTGCTGCCTATCGCCGATGCTTTATCCATCTCTTTCGCCTTTGTCAACCACCACTGTTCACGGTCCTTGCGGAGACTTTTCGTAAGTTTCCTTCTGTGCAGCTTTCGCTCCTCATTGAATTCGGAGCTCGCCGGAATAAGTCTTCTAGCATCTATCAGTTCGGATGAGGCAGTCGAAATCCAATGGTTTTTACTCACCTTTGGATTTACCTTATTCACAGCTTTTACAGCTGTATCTATGGCTGATTGAATATTCTTCCAGGCTTCTTCAGGGTGAGCGCAGCTGTCGAACTCAGATATGTGTTTAGCTAGTTCATCCTCAAATAGGGACTTAGTTTCCAGATCGAGCTGGGGACGTGATGGGTTTACCGCCAGCTGTTTCCTACGTCCGTTCAGTCGTAAGCACACACGATCGCGGACCAGTGCGTGATCGGTATCTACACACGTGTTCCAGAAGGAGCGACAATCTCCTACCGACCCACGCCAACGATAGCTTATTGCTATGTGGTCTATTTGTGTCCAGCGTTGGTTTGATGATGGAGGTCGCCAGGTCAAACAGTGTCTCTCCTTGTGTTTGAAGTTAGTGCTTACAAGAAACAAGTGATTATCTGAACAGAACTGTAGGAGACGGTCACCGTTGTCGGTTCGCTGGCACGGAATTCCGTATGTGCCACCGACATTCTTCTCAGATTGACACAATTTCCCCACTTGAGCATTAAAGTCACCAGCTAAAACGACTATATCTGAGCGTTTAGCCTTTTGCAGCAAACTAGACAGCTTTTGGTAGAACTCATCCTTCGTTTCATCCGAACTGCAGTCAGTGGGGGCGTAGGCGGAGATTACGAAAAGGCATCGGCGAGTAGTGCAGTCCTTTCTCCTTTTCACTGATCCATTCAGACGGACAGCACACATTCGGCTATCTACCGGGATCCAGTCAAGTAATGTCTTTTCTGCCCTAGTACTCAGAGCTATCCCAACACCAGCTAATCCTCGTGAGCTAGCCGTCGCATCTCCTGACACCCTCAAGGTGAATTTTGCAGATTCATCCTGTTGGCCAGGTGGGGTTAGGTGAATAACCACACTTGGGTCTTGTATGCGTGTTTCTGAAACACAACATACATCAATGGCTCAGGATGCCAGAGTCTTGGCTAGTGATGCCTGTTGTCCTATTTGGCAAAGTGTCCTAACATTGAATGCCCCTATATGCAATTGGTGACGTGGCTTTAGGAGACTATCGTTGGTGGCTTTTTGGCTTCCGTCGTTTTCAGTGCACACAGTGAAGAGGAAGTGAAGAGCCATTAAGTAGAGGAGTTGCATTAGTAGAAGGAAGGTAAGATAATAGAGATGAAGATGAAGACAAAGGTGAGTGAGGAATAGAGAGGTTTCGCGTGCTCTTCGGGTTGTGAGGGCGATTGTTACTTCCCGGCTGCCCACACCGTGGAAGTTGGTTGCGTGACCGCAGAGCCCAGGGGACAACTGCTTGAGGCCGGTCACACACGGCCTGTTTTTGTTTGTTGTTTTTTATTTGGTGTGTCTCAGTAGCGTATTTATCACTTCTGCCCTGTGACACGGCAGCAGAAAGCGCGGTCGTTGTTAATCCGGGCCCCGACCGATCTGGCATGATATTTTGTGATTTATTTGAAGTCATAGGATTGGATTGGGTAACTGCTTTTAGTCTAACCGCTATCCAAACAACCTTTCTGGCATGGTAGGACCTGCAGGAACATAAGTTCCAGCCAGTATAGCTTGTTGGGTCATTGCGGTGTTCAAGCCCGACCACCACGTCAAGGTAGCAGCTTTCGGTCGGGGTAGCAGCTTTCGAAATACAACCATAATGTTACTCAACAACCATTCGTGATTTCATGCAGTTGGCAATGAGCCAAAACTTTTTTGTGAGGCGTGGTTGTACTACCTGGAGCTGACCAAACTTCGATGCGTGTGAGTTAAGTGCCTGCACTGACGAGCCACTGCTCTAAACGCAACTACATTTATAATTGACAAGAGTATGATAGTGATGTTGAGGGTTTAAGCGTTGAAAAATAGTTTTATTGTATTTACACTGACCACGAGAATACTTTCATTTGGTTGTAGCACAGTACTGTATGTTGTGTAGTCATATTTAGCTCATCATAACATCACATCAGTTATCCTGGCTATTTTCTAATCTCAGTTACCCTGCTGCACAACAGCTGTTTTGTTCTTCAGCACAAGTAATCTTGACTCACTCATTTGAGTTAATTGTATATTTTGCGTTAATTGACTACATGGGACCAAAATGTTTAGTCTGTATTGGCATGTTAGCTCCTATTACGGGCACTTCGAGAATGTCTGGGGATTGATAAAGTGTTTTTATTCGATAGATGGTGATTTTCAGTGGAATCCAGGATGCTTATTCCCAGTCTCAGCAGGAATGCCACCATTCACTGCTGGTGGCTAACGAGTTATGAATAAGATGAAATGCCCATCCTAGATTCCACTGAAATAATATTCTTAACTCAGTTGATACATGATCATAAGGTGCTCAAAGTGATCTTCACGTGTACTGAAGGTTTTTCGTGTTCCAATGTCCATTTATGTGTGAATGACTTTTATGTAGAAGTATTTATGTTCTGGTCATTCCCTTAGTCAACCATAGGAGTAAATATTCACTATGAATATAAATATATTTGATGGATGTTGTTGCATTATGTTGAATACGGCTAAATCAATAAACGATAAGGCAGTGTTTTGCATTATGTAATTGAAATGTACGTGTAAATGGTGTGGCTAATTAAAGCAGTAATTTACAACCTAGTTAACGTTACAGCTTTTGAAGACGCCTAATTTATTCATTATTCTTTTTATTCTGCATTTAGGATTCCAGTGGAAAAATTGTCCATTTATTTGTAAAGGGTCGGAAGGTTGAAGATACTACAAAACCAAAGGCTTTCATTCATTGGGTGTCCAATCCTCTTAAGTTTGAGGCTCGATTATATGATCGTCTGTAAGTTTCATTAAAAAAAACCTTACAGGATGCATCTCAAACATAAATTATTTTTAGAAAAATCTGTCAGTAATACGCTGTTAATTTTTCCTTAATATTTTTAGATTTACATCCAAAGAACCAGAAAGCGAAAAGGGTGGATTCATGTCTGTGATAAATCCAGTATGTTTATATACTTATATCCTTGTTGCTATTTATTGAATTTGTCTTGTTTTTGTTAGTTATCTCTCTTGAAGTATAGTGAGAGGTTTACTTCACGTTTTATATGCATATATTTATTAATTAAATGGAATGGTCTAGGCATTTCTGTTGTTAAAACTGCGCATTTACTCAGCTAGGCGCGATAAAAATTAAGGTAACAATGTATGTCTCGATCAAATTTTTTTAAGGGTTATGATCAGCTTCTGTTGTATGTGATTCAGGCTTGATCACGAGCTGATATCACTTAAAGAGCCATTGGAAAACCAGCGGTTTCGTCCTGGTTTAGCACTCATCGGCAGTACGCACCCACTCACTGGGGTTCGAACCCAGGACATTCAGATTACGAGGTGAGCCGCGCAGAACACTCAGCCTCTGAGACCCCGACCCAATGGCCTATAAATTTTAACTTCTGTTCAATGAGATCGCCAGCCGGTTTGTCCTCATACCTTATCTAGTGGACTCTTCTGGTCACAACTCACTAGAACTCTAGGCAACTTCGTCTTGTAGTCAGTCACCAGTCAGCATTACACCAATTTTCAAATGTTAGTTTGCAGGGATTTTATTTCGATTAAAGTTGTACCGCTTATTATTCATCGTTAACAAACAAATACTTAATTCAAACCTTATTTAGTGTTTTCAAATTTCAGTTATTTGTAATATAGCTCTTAAGGGTAGTCAGTGAATTTGGTCCTTAGGTTCGATTTAGGATGTAAGCCGGTTCAGATGCTTCTGTATGGCATAGAACTAATGGTTTGAAGTTAAAAAGAAAAAAAACCCCACATAAACGTATATACTACTGATCGACCGAAATGAGTAGTTGCATACCACTCATATCTACCGGCAGTGTTTGCTAGCCAGATCGAAGTGATCTAAGCACTGAACGAGTAGAGTTCATCAATGGTGCACTCAGACCTACTTATCTCAAAGGACAGAGTCAGTTTACTCATACATTCTATGACAATGCGACTCTTTGAGCTGAGTCAAAACCGGGCACATCTCTGATGAGTTCGATCCCTAACTAGCGAAGCGTCCGTCTGGTGTTTAAATCCCTTCGGTTTGGCTGGTTAACAAGCACTACCTGTTGATATGTGCGGTTTACAACTATTTATCTCAGTCAATCAGTAGTATGTAGTTTTGTAAAAATATGCTTGCTTTCTTGATTTATCATTTATAATATCAAGCAGATCACATACCATGATCTGAATAATTTAGTCCCCCCAAAGGGAACCGTGGTGAAAACTGCAAACTGCTGACCAGTTTTTGAATTTGATTCAAAAAGAAAAAAAATAATTTTGGCTTTTTATTTTGAGAGAGAGATTATCGTACAGATTATGATATGCACATTGCTCAAACTTAACTTTATACTTTATGTTAATCAATCTGATTTTGTTTTATTGTTTGCACTAAATTTGGTGATTATTTTTCATTCTTGACTACTTTTCAGAATTCATTAGTCATAATTCCAGATGCTTTAGTCGAACAGTCAGTTAAAGATGCGAAGGTTTTCAGTGCATATCAATTTGAACGTATTGGTTTCTTTTCTGTGGATCCTGATACAAACTCTGAACGCGTAAGTATTATACTAGGTAATAAATAATATATTTCATGAAAGCTGACCTAAAACTGCTTTCTATAGTTTACATATATACTTCCCAATTATACAACTTTTCATTTTGTAAGGTCTAACTGTCGATGCACAAAGTCATAGCTTTACATTCTGTTATATTTATTGTAGCTTAGGAATTTGGCTGGGATTATCAAATTTCATTTATTGACTATTAGTATTATTATAGTATTATTATAACACATCACATTTATGGGCACCAAAAGATGCTCCACATAAAATTTTACAATTTGTGCTATGACTGGGGTACTTCCTGGACGATCAGACTGAAGCAGGTAGTTGTTTTAATGGATCATTCCTTGAGCCTTTGACTTGAAGTCTGATCTAGTTAGATACAACAGTTTTCTGTTAAGTGAAGAACCGGTAAGCACTCTTTAGATTCACAGTATTCATGATATCCTTCTTAAATCTCAGAAAGGATACAAAAGACTCGTGTGGTATTTGCCAACTTACTCCAAAGGACGTGGATGCGGCTCAGCAGTTCGCTTCGTTTTCCTTTACGTCTGTGAGACATGACCATTGAAACTAGAAGATATGAAAGGACTAGCTGTAAGTTCTTGTGTTCTATTTACCGTGTTAGATGATATAATAGGATGTGGTTAGGCGTCGAGTGCTAGGTAAGAAGGGAAAATCAGTTGACGGGGTTGTGAAGTTACACTGATTGAGAGAGATGGCTAGGACATGTGTTACGCATACCTAGCCTAGCCAATGTCTTCCTCGATGGGCAGTGTTAACCGATATAGGATCAGGTTGGAAAAGAGAGAGCTAGTGGTGGTCAAACCAAAAAGCATGCCTTCGTCAGTCAATGAAATCGATAACAGTCAGTTTAAGTCATGTAGGGAGGTGTAGACTTACTGGTTTAGGTCCTCACGATGGTAAGAACCAATGAAGCCTGGAGACAATCGGTGATATGGCTCAAAATCGTTCTCAATGGCTGGTGCAGGTGCACTCATTCTTTGTGGTTTCCCATATCTATTAAACCCTGTTGTTTTCCCATGTTACTATTCTTTCTCTCACATTTCTGCTGTTTTTCTCTCTTTTATCTTCCTTTGCGTGCTAAATGAATTGTGTCAGCTGGAACTGCTGCACTTCTGTGTAATATTCTATGATGAAACGCGTCAATCAGTGACATCCTCCACTAATTTTTTGTAGAGCAAATAATGTTTATTCAGTTCACCTCACTGTCTTCTCATTGCTTGACGTAACGTTTTTCTTCTTCGACAAATCTTAAGCTATGTATTGTTTTCTCTCAGGGTCTGTTGCACATTCTCCTAGATCTTCACAACTAATAATCTCCCCTTATATGTGATACCTTGAACTTGCTGGTCAGAATTGAACATCTCAGTGACCCGGGTAACTATGCTGGTTGTCCACAAAGATATGATGACAGTTTTGGGTATGGGTGGTGTGAAAGTGGTTCCCGCAGATCACCAACAGTTTAGCTGTCCTATGTCTCTGTAGTTAGGAGGTTCTAAACATCTATCTCCAAATGTACACATTGACTTACACTATGACGATCTGTAACCAGTGGCTGGGGCGTTTGACGACGGAACTCCATAAATCTCAGTGGTCTCAGACACATATGGCGGACCATTAAGCCACTGGGACCCGATCCAATGGTCCGTCAATTCCAACTTATGCCAATTCACGATATAGCGCTACTACTGATGAAGAGTCCCAAACTAGGACGAAACAACTGCCCAGTACTCCCAGGTTTTCCGATAGTTCTCTAACTGATGTCAGCTCATGATGAAATCCTGTCTCTTAATATTGTTTTATTTTTGTTTGGTGCATCTCTTGGTGGCCAAATTGCACCGTTTGTGTATGAATAATAATAATTATAATGCACATGTGATCAGATCTTACGTTGTTGATATTTTTTCTGAAAAGTAAACTCAATACTATTTGGAATGCGCTACCAGTTTTATTGTTTTTAAAACAACCACCAAAAAGAATGTTGTTTTGTCAATTGAAAAATAATTTACTCCTAAAAATCTATTGAAAAAGTTCTAGTCATTTTGACATCTGTATTCAGTCGTATTTCTTCTTCTTTGCTTTTACCTTTCAGATGGTATTTAATCGAACAGTGGCCCTGAAAGCAGATCCTGGTAAAACAGTTTAATTCACGATTAGTTCTCAGGAATCCGAATCTAACCCATTAACTTTATTAATGTATGAATTCTTGTGTAATTTATAATACATTTTCTTACGTGGTGCTTTCTCTCTCTATCTGGGTAATATGTGGCTCCGACTGATTTTCATTTCCTACACATACTAACTGAAGAAAGTTTCCATGGTTTTGTGGCTCCAAGCTTCTTGATCATTCATTGATTGTTGCATAATATACGGTGTACTTGTTATGCATTAAACGAGGGTGGGAAACCATATTCAGGAATCTGAGGACGTTTAAAAGTTGTATTTATTTGTTTTAGTCTCAGGATAACATTTCCCAGCTTGTTTATTCCAACACCTTTTTGTCACCACATAGCATATTAGCACTGAATCTGTATGTATCACCTGAATGCTGAAATCAGCCTTCATGGTACAGGGGCTGTGTCCTGACCTTAGTCATGGTATAATTAGAGATCTATCGGATGAAGTTTTTTTTAAAAGATCTAATTCATAAGCTATACCGGCTAGCTATTCAAATGGAGACTAAAGTATACTTTGGCTTCACAAGAACGAACCAAGTGTGTGTACTATGGCTATGCAATCCCAGGTACCTTAAAAGTTTTGCTTACGTGTGATATAGCGATCTCGGTGAAACTTAAGGTTCGGCTTAGCATTTTGAGTAAAAACGTTTGGTCTGTTGACGTTTTTGTAAACGTACAGCATATGTGTATTCGGGGGGGGGGTGTTTCCATCATGCACATTGACTAGAATGCATTCTAAGTTGTTCAGTTGATAACGGCTTTGTAAATTCCATTTATGAAATTTAGATCTGCATTTTTACTTTCCTCACGTTAATCCTGAAATCTGTCGTGATGGGTATTTTGATTAAATGCTGTTCTATTTTGTTCCATCTAAATATGTTGTGTGTATATGTTAACAAGAATTCTGAATAATATAGTGATCGAACGCTGAGGTCGAAGCAAGTGGTTATCTTAAATCCTTCCTCGAGCCTTTCGCTTGAGTTCTGGTCCACAAGTCTTTGGATCAGCGTCAGGAGCTACGTTGATGGTGATCGAATCATATTGGTACGACTTTCGATCTTTTCGGATTCTGGAGCCCATATGCACCATTGGTTAGGAATTAGGGTTTTCCAGCTCCCCTTGGTGGACTTATACTCCCATCAAACATCCGTATTCGTCTTTTCACTTTTATGAGAGCAAACGTTACCGCTCGAAGACAGTGAATAGGAGTTACTTGAGAGAGCTAATGAACTCTTGTCCATATGAGATCATTTCGCGAGGAAGACTGGGGTCTACACACCTACGATCATGCTAGGTCAGTTATGGGGTTTGACATATTTGCAGCTCCTCAGAAATTCGAACTTATACCATTCAGTCCTGCAGACATACCTCACCATCAAACTATTCCGGTGTTCCCAGTTAAGATCTGTGAGATATGAATCAGACGGGACACATTTTTTATGCTTAAGGCAGTTTTCATAAAGCAAACTACTCGTGAAATTGAGTTTAGAGCAAATGAATATCTCAGCCCTCCAGGGATTTAAAAAAAGAAATTTCTTCAGTAATAGGTTTGCACGCCATGATTTCATTTTGGCATGGAAATTGTTTAAAAATTAATAGGAATGCTACATACTCCTGCTAGCTAGGAATGAGTAGTTAGATACTACTCAAATCAACCAGTAGTCCTCGCTGGTCAGATATGAATGGTCCAAACAGCGGATGGTCCATCTCATTCAGTTCAGACAGCTGAATCAGTTCAAACCGCTGGATTTCCGGATAGCTATTTGGGCGAACTAGTAATACGTTGAATTAATTTCGTAATTTGCAAATTTATTTGCGATTTGCAATCTACACAGATCCTGGAGTTGAAATTCCACCACAGTTTCTTTTGGAAACCGAGATCATTCAGATGAGGCACAATATGTGATCTGTTTGATATTAGAAATCACAATCAAGAAAGCAGGCACTACTTGCTGATATGAGTGGTATCCAAATACTCATATTGTGCAATCAGCAGCAAATGACATCATGCAATTACTCTTGTTTTCTGATTGTGACTTATGATATGAAGCAATTCACATATTGTGTATGCTCTGAATAATCTCTGTTTCCAAAGGAACTGTGGAGGAATTTCACCTAAAGCGTCTGTGTAAATTGAAAATCGCAAAGTTATTTGCCAATTGGGAATCTGACCCAATTAATAGGATCTCTCCCGGTGAGATGGATTGAAAGTCTCCCAAATTTGATTGGGGGAATAAGTGCCAACTTTGCATGCTTTGAATCCATCAACATAACATGAAGTCCTCCAACCGATCAAACAAAATCCCTACAAAAACCAATACTTGAAAATTGATTTGATGCTCATTAGCGAATAGCCCTATTCAGGCAGTGACTTGGGGTTCTGGTGGTAAGCCGTGACCAGTAGGGTGCAGCAGGTTGAAGGTGAGGCAGTGACTCATCGAAGAAGACATTGGCTGGTGGTCGCGCTATGTCATGAATTGTCAGAAGTTAGAATTCATGGGCTGGCCATTGGATTGGGTCCCAGTGGCTTAATGGTCTGTGAGCTAGCTCGCCTTGTAACCAGAAGGTCCTGGGTTCGAACCCTGTTGGTGGGTGCGTACTGATGAAGAGTCTCAAACTAGGCTGACGAAACAGCTGTTCCGTACTCCTTGCAGGTTTTCCAATGGTTCTCTAACCGATGTCAGCTTATGATGAAATCCTCCGACCAATCAAACAAAATCCTTACAAAAATGGATACTTGAAAATAAACTTTTTATCAAAACTTGTGCGATAAGAATTAAACTTGGTAGCACTCATATTAATCTGACAACTCACACATTTGTCACGTATAACGCACATGTTTTTATACATATTCGCTATCTTTACCAACGGACACTGATCGAATTAAGGTGAATAAACTTTGGTACTATATTGTAAGTTTTTCTAAAGTTATTGATAAAGTTATTAGAAATGAGCAGCGAAACGTGAGCAAAATATTCTTATTTTACTTTTTCTAGTCTATTATGAAAAATGTGCACCGGTGGTTCATCGGTACAATACTCGCCAACGACCCATGTGGTCCGGGCCTTAACCCTTTTTCTATCCACTCCTCGATCTCGCTTATCCGGTAGTAAGCCCGGTAAAGAGGGAAGGCTGGAAGGGGTGTTAGCAAGCCTACTCCGTACAAAACAAGAATAACACCATATCTAATCACATTTCGAAGCCTGAAGCCCCATATTCCATCGGCAACCGAAAGGAATAAAATAAAAACTGAAAGATAAAAAGGAAGAATACTACTTGAAGTTACAAATATCCTTTATTCAGTACCCAGACCGTTCCAGACTATAATATTAGAACTTGGTGAGACATGTGTGGAAGGATTTCGGTTGATGGTGACTAGCACAGGAATCGAGGTTTCATCCAGTTTGTGTCGCGTCAGCTGAATATGACAGCATCTCCTATGTTTCCACAGAGACTCAAACCCTGTATCCGTTGTTTCAAACTCCAAAGCGTCATCTACAAGAGTCACCTCTTGTGCAGTGGATATCAATTAATTATTGTTTAAGTTAATTTGAGTTTCCCATTGATTGATCGATAAAAGTAGGTAACATCTTTCTATCTTTCATACTGTTGTTGAGAACTTTTTGGAGAGAAGGCATGAAATTCAAGTTTGGAATGAAAGTAATTCCATTAGTATTCCATACCAATAATTTTGCTATAAATCCCTTACTACTTATAAGTAAAGTGATTTGTTTACATAAAATATGATAGTTGTAGGAGTTAAACGGTAACCATGAATAAAGCAGTCAATAATTTTAAGATAACGTGTGTGGAAGCTGTCTGTCGTTCTTCACGTTATCTTTACTTATATTAATGATGAAATATGATTTCCTTCACCCATCACCCCTTTGTCCATGGTATGCTGGCTCACAGCTTCACAAATGTGGTAATGGTGCCTGACTGTCAACTGATATGTTTATTGGGAACTAAATAACTACAGAACCGTCAAGTTCAGTAAACCATAAAGCATCCTGTGGAGCAAATTTCAGCAGAATTTCAGAATGGAAATCAATGTAGTCGACTTGAATTGTGCTAATATTTTGCATTTCTGAGTAGAAAAATAAGCTGCACAGTCATGAGCAATAGGAGTTACACTTAGAGTCAGAATACTGACTTACTGTTCTAGGCTAACTAGATGACTTAGTAAGCACTCGAAACAACATTTATTGGTATGAGGGAGGGAAACTGATTCATTCTTCTTGAATAACTATGTGTTTCCAGTTTCCAATGCTCATTTGTATAACTGGTATGATGATTGCAATCATGAATCTAGGAGAAAGCAGATGCACAGTTAGGTTTTTCTCTTTTATGTGCGTCCTAACGTAAAAGTCACAAATTCGAATTATGATGCATATCTCCATGTCTTTATCTAGAGGACGAAGGACTAAAAAGTTTAGAATACCGTGAAGATTAACGTTCTATTTTAATTAAAGTCTGTCAAAATGGCGTACATATTGTAGCGGAATAACTGATCGGAAAATCCCTACTGGAAATTCTATTTACAATATTCATGATTATTTAAATATTTCACCTGATTGGATAATTGTTGCCCCTGTTTCTCTTGACCTTGGTATCATCGTTCCAATGTGTACCAATCTTGTTTTGATTTAATCTTTATCATTGGATTTTGCTAGTGGTTTATTCCTATTTCTTCCGTGTTTCACTTTACTGTTGGGTGATGTTGGATTTTTGAGGATAACGTGCTGTTTTACGATTGTTGTCTTGTTTGAATGAATCCTTGGTTATTCCTTGAGGACTATTTCGACCTTGGACTGTCATTGAGAAAGGCCTTTGGTGTGTTTGCCGATATATTTTCCTTTGTCTAGGATTTATACATTTTCCCAGTTGAATTGGTGTCCGTAGTTTCCTGCATGTATTGATATGAGAGAATCGATATCATGTCTTCTGACAGCCAGTCTATGTTCATGGATGCGAATTCAAAGAAGGAGTCCACTTTGACCAATGTAGTGGCTTTCACCATTGCTGCAATTTGTCTTGTATGTGCTGTTAGTCTTGTCTTCTTTCGGTATTGGATCAGATATGTTGTTTATATATAGTATGGTGATTTCCTTTGTGCTCTGTTTAGATGATTTAAAGTTGGTCTGGTGGGTCAGGTGTAGATATCTTTTGACGACATCTCGTAGATATTCATTTTTCTGGAAGATGGTCATAAAATATTTATCTTTTGCTGTCGTCAAGGCAGTAATGCTTCAGTGTTTTGTGGCTCTTTTGAATAACGTTTCATTCCATGTATACAAGTTGTCAGCGCAATGTACTTGTATCTCGCTGCGTATTAAAGCTTGAGACCAGTTCTCATTGTAACAAACGCTGAAGAGCTATTCAGCAGTTTATTGATATTAAGAACCTGATGACACATAATTAGCCTATTGGTGATAACCCAAAAGAATAAAATTGGTGCTCTGTTGTTCTTCATCACTAAACGAATATTTCAGGAAAGGACCGAAGGCATTGCAAAGTAATGCGTCGATGACGGATGTTTTAACCACAAAATGGAATTCCTAATACTCAGAACTTAATAAAACGGGAGCTGAAAACTTTGTACAGAAAGGCAATGAAAGCTTCGCTATTAAACCATCCAGTTCAGAGAACAAAGTATTGCCAAATAGTTCCCATTATTTCGAAAACATATCCAATAACCAACAAAACAGTGTTCTCATTGAGAAATTAAATTTACAGAGACAAAAATTCATTTATCCCTTCAGGCATCTAATCTATTCTCAAAATATTGATTTACAAAAACTATGCCTGTTCAGTAAGTTGCTTTGTGAAACAGAAATTCCAATTGTTAGTTATAATAACATGGGTTATACGATGAAACTGTGTCTGTTCAAATAGACATGTTTTTCAAATAGAAAATTATCTCCCATGAGAACAGGTTAAACCTGAAAGAACGGAATAAATTCAGCGAGAGAGTGAAAATAAGATTAAGAGAAATGCACAATCAAATATTCAAGAGGTTGGAAGATACCCTTTCTTCCAAGGTATTATTACACAATCAGATCTCATCACAGTTTTAATCTACATGGTCAGAATTTCAAACTATTGGTATGCAATATTTCAGTGATTAGGCACGTTATAGGATGTAAAAAGAATACAGTTTTCAGACGGTGTCTCAATTAATTTATGAATTGACCTTATGACAATTGCACATGTAATTATCTCTTCGAATTCGCCTACTTTTCATCTACGCTAGTTAAGAAAACTCGTCCCCATCACTTTCCGTTCCAAGTGAAACGTACGGCCACAAACTGGAGCTTCGAATTCTCAGCAGTTGTGTTGCTGAATGTTGCTAGCCTCACATCCAGCCTTCCCTTCGGATAATGGCTAAGGGAGGTTTAGGAGTGCGTTGGCCAAGACTCGATCCAGGACAATGTGCGTGGTTGGCGGACATTCTACCACTGACCCACCGTCGTACTAAAAAAAAATTACATACATTAATCTCACATACAAATCAGCAGTACAGAAACGAACTAATCAGCAAGCAAGAATGATGAATGTGCAAGACAATTTCATTGTTAATGAATGGGTGCCGAAAGTAGACCGTGTTCTTTTCCTAAGTAGTATTAATCACATCCTAAATAGGTACGTGTAGCACTAGGCCGAAAACAAAGTAACTCTAAATAGAAATACTGACACTTGTTGCCGACACATAATCGTTTTAATCATCCTACTGGCCCACCAGTATGACAGTATTTGAAGAAACTACTTTCAGCTTAACATAATGTAACTGGAGCTGATAGGTATTTTGTCAATAATCACAACATCAGCACATTGGTTAGGTGTGAGAGACTAAGAATTATGATTTCAAGCATGCCAGAGAATGATTATGTTTAATTGAACTATTGTCAAATAGCCTATGGAAGTTGACATGCATAAAATTCTATGAATTTGATAGGAACCTCATGGGAATCTCACATTATTGGAGTAAATTGCACTGTGTGCTGTTCGGTTACACGTATCAGTATGAATTTCGACTAACTAGCTAACTAGCTAAATTTTAGCTTATTTTCAGTTAGTATCGAGGATGTAACTTACACTCAGAATTCCAGCTACTTAATCCGTCATAACGTCTACGTTTCTTCTACAAGTTTTCGTGACCGTAAATTGTGTGAGCTAAGCTTTTCAAAGTCTCATGAAGACATTCCGGTTGAAACTGACGTTTATTATTATTTTGACAACTCAGCTTTTTCACTGATTTCCATGTTTAATCGTTTAGCTAAGACAAGTTCACTTGAATCTGAGTCTCAAACGTTAGTATGCCTACCCAAATGAAAGCTCACAGTGTAGAAGGAGTAACAACGACGTCGCTTATGGGGTATGAATATTATGCATGATATTAGTTGACTGGTCGCTCTGTAACATTATTTCGATCACTGCATAATCTTACATTTCCGAATGATATTTTAGCTAAAGTTAAGAGAAATAAATTCCATTGGGAAATTACAATAAAAAGGTATTCAGATGAATTTTGAGTTAGGCGGGACATTCGAAAATAAAGTGACATTCCATGAATGTTTCCATGTTTGCAAACGTAACATAGTACAACTTTTTTGACGAATATAACATTATGAATATTGTTAAATTTGGAAAAATCACGTTGTACTCCGTTGAACAGATTAGTTCGCAACTATTTCAATGAAATGTTTCGTTCATCGTGAGTGTTTCAAGAAGATCACTTCAATTTACTTGAGTTACGTTGCATTTGGAAACATGGAAACGTTTATAGCATATTACTTTGTTATGGAAATCGCACTTCCTACTCAAGAATGATTTGAATACAGTTCTACTCAAATTTCTCAACAGAATTTCTTTCTTCCAGCTTTCGTTAAAAGATCATTTGTAAATGTGAGATTATGCACTGATCGAGATAAAGTTACAAAGTAACGAGTCAACTATTAACTCTTGTAAAATTATCTTATAGTCATTTTTCTTTATATGCCTACGGACGTGATCTTTCAAACTGTGAAATTATGAATGGTGGCCACATTGCAAACCTGACTGATGGAATTCAGTCTGCACCAAACAAAGGACTAGACACATTACACTAGTTACTGACTAGTGTCCAATCAGAAATATCCAATACAGTCCTACAGGAGGTCAATTGTGAGCGTGAATAGCTCAGTGTTAACGTCTCTGACTGCAGCACTGGGTGACGCGTGTTCGAATCTCAGAGGGGTGGGACATGAGTTCCTTCAAGGTCGCAGATACGCCTTGCTGACTGGTGAGTGCCAACTAGCACGAAACCTAGATCATGCAAGGCTTCCTGCCGATTGCCTCCAACTATCTAATATCATGAAATTATGACTTGTTGGTTTTTTATCCATTACTCCGACGAACTCCGTAGACGAAATTACTCTGATAGATAACTCCACCATAATTACAGCTATATAACTAAGAATTTCATCAATCAACCCTATTTCTGATTATTCCTTAGAAACTGTAATTCACAATACTGAATTTCAGTTTCCACTACCAATGACTCGGAACAATCTATTTAAATAATCTATTCCAATTATACCACAATTTATGATAATACATTTGCTCATAGATTTATCTCATCCTCATTTCTCTAGAGGGCCGATTTCGCGGACAATTTCATTATCTGATTTCTAGGAATTCTTCACTTGATTCCACCTTCAAATATTAAAATGAAACTAACTTACTAACTGACCGACTGACTCTTGAATACTCTCAATGTGAATTAAACTTTCTAAATAAAATTGCAATCAAAAATGTCTTACAGTGTGCTTAGAGAATAATCTGCGAAGATTTACTGGTTTGAATGGGAATGTTTATCATGTGGATTGTTAGCAGACTGTCACAACTAGAAGAATAATGTAGTACATCAAATCGATGTTAATTTCTAAGACAGGAATGCATGGATAGTGGAGATAGGAGAATAATTTCCTGATTTCTAGTATACCACCGCTGAACACACCCTCACAGAGTGAAATCTTTAACTGGTTCCACGAATGCCCACAGGCTATCATCTCCTCCATATCACTCTGCGATCCACGCTCAAATCGTCGTTTCGCATTTGAGTTCCACTGGAATACTGGCCTGGCATGTGATGTCACTCAACGATCTCCTCAGCGTGTAAGGTGACATTTCGGGGTTGCATAAATTTAGAATTCCTATCAGATGGAAATGACCTTCTTGTACATAATACTTTTCAGTGGATTTGACATTGAAATTGGTCTGTGATGAAGAAATAATCCAGCTTAGAATCAATTAATTCTGTGACAAGAAACACGGTTAGCATAATATTGATGTGTGTTCCGAAACGTATGAAGTGTCCGACGCTGTTAAGTTTCTGTGGTTAAATTAATTGTTTTCTCTCCCTGAGGTTGTTTTAGCAAACGTAGACAAAATGTTTCTACTGAAAACTATGCATATATATATGTGTGAGCATTAGTTGTATGTCTACCAACATCGACAAGCTATTGCAAGTAGGAAGAACTCTAAAACTTGTTTTAACGTTTCTCTACCTACCTGGGAAGCATCGTTTCAACTACAGGCGGAACTGACGAGAATATCAAAGCAAGAATCGGAAAAGCAAGACAAGCTTTCACTACTCTCAAGTCTGTATGGAGGTCAACAACACTCAGCATCAAAAATAAGACCCGGATTTTCAACTCCAATGTGAAGTCAGTGCTACTATACGGATCAGAGACTTGGCGCGTCATAAAGAGCATCTCAAACAAACTACAGACCTTCATTAACAGTTGTCTTCGCTCAATACTACTCAAGATCAGATGGCCGGCCAGAAAAGATCAGCAACAGAGATCTTTGGGAGCGAACCAACCCAGCAGGAACCGATTGTGAAACAAATAGGCAGGAAGAAATGGAGATGGATTGGCCATACTCTGAGGAAACCATCAAGTGACATCACTAGACAAGCCATTGCTCGAGTGGAACCCGACCGAATGGGAAGCGGCGAGTTGGTCGTCAGTGCAAGGGTGACTTGGAGGAGGTCATGTGAAGAGGAGATGAAAGCGTGTGGGCAAACTTGGAGCCAGGTGAAGACTCTAGCAGAGAACCGAACGCAATGGAGACGCACGGCTGAAGCCCTATGTTCCTCTAGGAATTAAAGGAAACAATAATAATATAATAATAATAAGCAGGACTCTAGTTATGAATGAGGTCCACATACTGCTAGGCGAAACTCACAAGATCCAAATGTTTCCCTTCTTGTTTCCAGTCATTTAGTACAAAGGTGATGTACTACAAATAATGAAATGAAAAATGGATAATCAGGACTACTATCCAATGCTTAAAACCACGATGAATGATATGCATAAATAATTATTTTATTTCAGAAAGCCCTTTGACTGCATTATTCAAAAGGAGTATAAAACGCGGATTTGAGAGTGGGTTTCATTTTTTTACCGAACATCAGTTTCATCATATAATCGTTTGTGTTAAACTCACCTCATTCTCCTCAACATATAACACGATTTATCGACTAGAATAATGCTATCAGAACATTTGTATCCCTACTCATCTATGTTTCCTAACATACTGACACCCTTCATTCATGCTAATTTTTATCCTTAGAGAAAGGCAATGTGAACTACTGAGAAACCGTGGTCTCAAATACTCCAACTTCCCTTCATGATAACTGCGTAGAGGTAACGGTAAGAGAAAGACAAAATGAAAACTATTCCGGGGTGAATCACTTTGCTTCAAATATCTGATTTTGAACTATCCATTCGTCGTCTTATGAAAAGGAACAAAAATTATTGACAATATGATAAATAACTCCCACAATATCCCTTAAACAGTTGTTTTAATGAACTGTAAAATTGGCTTAATGAAATTTCACGATAGAATGAATTATGTGGTGGAGGTATAGTTAGAAAGATAGGAATACGTTTTATTCTTCGAATAGTGAAACACTCGTATTTGTAAAATTGTGAGACAGTATATATTCCATTCTAGTATAGGAAGAAAGTAACTTAGATTCTTCTCTGTATCATGTGGCACACTGCTCATGGGTGGATATATACACCTGATTAAAAGTGTATGCATTTCTTCAAAATGAAAGCAGATGTCGGTGGTAATTTGGCCTACGGATGATTTGTCTGTTCAGGTAATTCCGTTGTCCCATGGTGTAGTGGAAATGAATTGATTTCTGTCTTTATTTGTCTAATCTTTTATAACTATACTGCCTACTGGCCATATCAAGGGGCATAATATTCATTCTCGAAGTACGACATTCACATCTAAACAGGGAGCTGCTGAAACCAGTCAAAATCTGTCCGCACCAGCTAGAAGAGACTTCAGCCAGTTTGGATAATTTTAACCATTGAGTCATGGCAGAATGTGTATTACAATGATAGCGAAGTTTCGTCTCGCTTTTCTCGTCGCGGCTCTGACACACTTATCCACAATAACGTTCATTAATTAGCATCAAATTTAGTGTTCAGGATTGGAATGGATACTTCACAAATTTAGTCGGTTGAATTTGTTCCCTGCTGAAGAATGTCATCGAGTGCTAGATTTGACCAAAGACACAACTGTGTGCCGTATTCACCAAGATAACACTAAATGCAGAAGGAAACTATTTCCTCTCATCGAACTTCTTGTTCAAATTGCAGTTTTACTGTCATCGTCTCACAAAAGGTTCCACTTTGATCTTACAGTTTGGAGTATTCGGTCGTGATCCTACGGAAGTTGTACAGGAATTACAGAGAAGCTTTCTTTTCTTCTAGAAAATTTTGGTCAGACATTAAAATAAATATTGTCATCTTTCGTATTGCCTACTTTGGTAGGAATCTCTCTTCGCTCCTTTGAGAATGACGGTAAGCTTGGAACACAAATTGCTGACATTTCACTAATGGGATGTGTAATTTATGAAAGCCAGAGGTAGATTTATTTTGGCAGTATAAGAAATTTTTAAAATGATGTATTGTCCTTGAGCTGTTTTCATTTAGTGGCATATGTTGTTTTATTCAGATTGCTTAACTTATCATCTACTTTTGTCAGCAGAGCAGAGGAATATGAATCCTCATTATTATGATCGTATTCGTTGTTTCCAGGTTGTAGATACACCTTCTCACACGATGTCGATAGCCGAAATTCCAGGTGAACACCGTGATAACTAGGATACTGTTAGAAAATCATTGGAGAACTGCAGTGTGGTCCAATCACTGGTTCTTTGCAACTTCGAACCATTTAACACAATCTTCTTGTTGAAGTAAAACACGCTTTACCACTTTTATTTCTTGTTTGTTCAACTGAATAAATAGATAAGAGTAATCTGAATTTTTAGATGAGATTAGATGAGGTGTTCCTTGAGTTGAGGGTAGTATCAATTCATATTCATGAAACATATAATCAATAATAAAGGTGAGTTGTACTATCAATCTGGACCCATATTATGCGATGTTGTCTAGATACAACCACGAATATACTAAGATCTTATCAATAAGCATTCTTATTACAATTTTGCATATTAGGGAATGATATATTTTGAAACTACTCTAATTTCTTAAAAGTAAATTTAAATCTGGGATGTGAGAAATATGGTTTCTCATTTCTCCACTATTTACTTCATTTGTATGTCCTATTAATTTCTTCGATTTCTGGTGTCATTGCCTATCGAAGTGTAAGTGTAATGTTAACAATCACTCGAACTGATGTTATTTGTCTATGATTATTTTTGTTAGGTTTGTTCAACAGACTACTTCTACAGGATGTAGCAAGGTAAGAACGCCTCAGATATTTGAAACGGAGATATTCAGTGTTGGAGTCAGAGACTTTTGATATGACATAAGCAGAATAGCATCAAGAAAGTGAATTCTTTGCCGGTAAAATGTTTCTGGTCTTGGTGAGACTATTATCACTCTTAAGCTCTGAGATGCCACCTGTTTAAAACAAACTTCATTATGTAAACACAGTGTCTTGTGGTTATACACCTACAGTACACTCGTGTTAGAGCCGCGTTATTCATAAATAATGACTTTCATGTTTGTTTTACACTAAAAACAAAAATAAACACTGTGAATAGTTGTCATTTGTATCATACTACACACTGTATTCTAGTAATGTAGACAATATTCATTTTAAGTTTACGGATAGCTTAACTCTGTTATAGATCAGATTATCTTTGAATTATTCACGTTTTATACAATACAAGAGGAGAAGGAAGGCAGAAACTATAAACAGCTAATTTTCATTGACCACAAACATTTCATACCATTTGTATAAACATTTATTGAATTATTCATTGGTGATAATAGCGATTGAATAAAAGTGAGCTGGGAGAAGAAAGTACATACGATGTGACATCTGGTTAACTTAATGAATGAAGAAACGTTTGTCTAGAGTAGTTGAGGACATTATTCCATAAAGATGAAGGTTCTTGAGATAATTACACAAATTTCTTCACGGATTTTGTGCGTAGACTGTCTCTGAATTGTTCGCCTCGCTGGTTGTGGCTAAAGTGTCATGGACAGTACAATCTCGGATAAAATCTGTTTGGAGAATACTTCCAAATCATCGCCTACATAATAAGCTGAGGAATTTCTATGTTACTTATTATTTTATTTTTAATTTCTGTTCATTAACACTGGACACGATGGCCGCCAACATTCATTGTTTGGCTGGATGAACACAGTTAGGAACTTATCCCATTCTTTTTCCCTTAATAATCTACTGGTTAGCGTATACTCAGTTTTAATATAGTTTTCTCATGCAAACCAACATTCCTACAAATTGTCTCTCATGTTAGATAGCTGACAATAACAACTTCACTGAGAAGATTGTAAACCCTGTTTGATGGTGACTAGCAGTGGAATCCAGGATGCACATCGCGTCTTATTTGGGACTCGTCATCTTGATGTACCTGTCTGTATTCCTAGTGAGTGATGGTGTTCTCACCGAGACTGGAACTCTGCACCCGTCGTTTCGAATACCAAAGCATTGTCCACTGGGCTGAAATCATTATGCAGGATTGTTAACGACGGGGAGATAAAGGTGGCGCTTAATCTCAGAAAGGCATCTGAGAAGAGATCGTGTCGTTTAAAGTGAACAATTTGGGATATCTAATACTTAGTAATGACTGTGATATCAAAAGGATATGGTAAACTAGTAGGCTGGAGTCAGTCAGACTAGGAGAGCACAAAACTCAGTGAAAGAGAAACTAGTAGATCCTAGTACGATAAGGAATCTGGAAAAATCTCAATTACAGTATTGTATGCGGTTTCATTCAGCCCCACAACACGGACAAGATGGAAATCTTCAAATCTAATATCACACTGTGGAGTGAGAGATTGTTAACTGAAGCAGCTCTATTTATCGAATCGACTGAGAATGTATACGTATAACAACATTTACTCAACGTGTATACCGGAAATCTGGAAAATTCCACTACCCCTACGACAAACGAGAAGGAAGAACGATAACTTTAGAAATGAAGTTTTGAAGTTGTGCAATTCGGATTAGTAGCCCATCATCGTTTGACCGTATTTTATATTCAGTAGACGAACTCACATGGCCTCATGTACTGTCACAATGTGGAGGTTTTACACACATATTCAGACAAGCAAACAATGCAACTTCAGAGCTTCCTGCTAATATATACAAATGAAATATTTATGAACAGATTTATACGGAAAGAATGTGGAGACGAAACATGCATAACTTTGTTAATTGGTTGGTCGTTGTTAAGTAGTGGTGCTTTTCATTTTTAATATCAGGATAGTAACAATGAATCATTTCCAGACACCAGTTCATTCATTCATTCTTCGAGGAAATATTTTGATCTGTTCTGATTTACTGATAGATCATTTTTCTTTCTCTGCAGAGGTTAAGCCGTTCAAACAAATCATATAAGTTATTTGTTTTCAAATAGGCTGACATAGCGAACGAATCTCACGATGCTTAGACAAATCTACACTGGAGGATAGGCGAGGTGAGGCTGAAGCAGTGTGTAAGTTTCCTTTACAACGACTAGTATTATGATCATTGTTATTCATCATGTGAAAAATTATGATTTTTTAATTTATTAAACTGGCCAAAAGAACGCGGTCTACTTTCGACACTCATTCATTAACAATGAAATCGTCTTGCACATTCATCATTCTTACTCGCTGGTTAGTTCGTTTCTGAGCTACTTATTTGTATGTGAGATTAAAGTGTATAATTTTGTTTCAGTAGGTCATTGGCTCAGTGGTAGAATGTCCGCCAACCACGCACATTGTCCTGGATCGAGTTTTGGCCAACGCAGTCCTAAACCTCCCTTAGGTGGTACCAGAAGGGAAGGCTGGATGTGAGTCTAGCAACATTCGGAAACATGACTACTGAGAATTCGAAGCTCCACTTTGTAACCCTGTATTACACTTGGAACGAAAGGTGATGGGAAAGAGTTTTCTTAACGAGCGTAAATGAAAAAGTAGGTGAATCCGAAGAGATAATTACATGTGCAACTGTCATAATGTCACTCCGTATATTAATATGAGACACCGTCTGAAAACTGGATTCCTTTAACATCATACACACGCCTACCTAATAATTGAACTATTGCATATGAGTAGTTTGAAATTCTAGTCATGTAGATTAAAACTAAGGTGGGATCTGATTGTGTAATAATAACTTTGAACAAAGAGTATCTTCCAACCTCTTGAATATTTGATTCTGCATTTTTCTTAGTCTTATTTACCCTCTCTTACTGAATTTATTTTGTTCTTTCAGTTTTCACTTGTTTCCATGCTAGACAATCTTCTGTTTGAAAAACATGGCGAATTGAACAGACACAGTTTCATCGTATAACCCATGTTATGATATCTAACAATTGGAATTTCTGTTTCACAAAGCAACTTACTGAACAGGTATAGTTTTTGTAAATCGATATTTTGAAAATAGATTAGATGCCTGAAGGGATAAATGAATTTTTGTCTCTGTAAATTTAATTTCTCGATGAGAATGCTGGTTTGTTGGTTATTGGATATGTTTTTGAAATAATGGGAACTATTTGGCAATACTTTGTTCTCTGAACTGGATGGTTTAATAGCGAAGCTCTCATTGTCTTTCTAGACATAGTGTTAAGCCTCCATTTTAACCAGATCCGAGTTTTAGGAGTTCCATTTTTTTAAAATTTTTGTGATTACAGCTTGATTCCACACCGTATTTTTTGGTACAGGTATGGAATTTTCAGCATGTGATATCGGTAGCCCAAATTTTGCAGGCCGACCATAGATATCAGGTGTGCGTCGGCAGGGGATCGAACCCCGGACCATGTGCATGGTCGGCGAGAGTCCTAACCACTGTGACACCGACACACAACTGCCAACAACGCATCACTTTGTTAAATCTTCGGTCCTTTCTTGAAATATTCGTTTCATAATGAAGAGCAGCATATAGGAAGTCGTTTACTAATCATAGGCACATTCAAGCCGTCTGCATTCGGTTAATTTTAGTAAACTGCTGACTAACTCTGCGGAATTTGAAACAATGGGAAACTGATTTATGCACTTTTGCACAAATCAGTATTCAGTGAGATACAACTATATCCTGCTGACAGCTCGCATATATGGAATGAAACGTTATTTAGAAGAGCCATAACACGCTGAAACCTTCCCACCTTGAGGAGAGCAGAGGTGAAATATCTTTTGACTGTCTTCCGTAGAAAAATATGACTAATACACTCCATCAAAACATGTTTATCCTGAACCGATGCGATAAAATCTAATCATAGAATGAAAGCATGGAGGAAACAGGCCCAACACATATACACACATTTTCCCTGAAATCACTATGAGAATGTCTTAACTTTTTAGAATAGATATTACCCAAACAGTGAACGCCCTCTGCATCTTTTTACCTATGAACACAGTCTCGCTGTAAAAATGAAATACACTCATCCTCTCTTATCAAGGCTTGTGGGCAACCACGGACACCGATTCGACTGGGAAAGTGGTTAAGTCATAGATAGAAAAACACGGGAAATGCCAGCGAGCTTTTAGAGGCGCCGTAATCAAACAAATCTGCAATCAGTAGATACAATAGTATAGATCAGATGCATAAAGTAATAAAAAGAAAGTCACATGAACAGAGTATCAACCAACAGGTGAATAAGATAAATTGAACTAATATAATTGGTCGAGAGGTTGAGAAGATCTTCGGTATCAGCCTGTTACGCTGAAAGTCATAAGTAGAAACAGATAATATAATCGTGAAGAATCCTAAAACCTCATTTCATGTTGAAGTTTACTCTGAATATGTTGTTTGTAAAGGCAGTGAAAGCTTCACAGTGAAACTATTCAGCTCAGAAAACACAATTACCTTCAAATCTCCATTGCGGCAACTGTCCAAGTGCACTCTTAGAACCATTTCTTCTATGGGTGAGGGGTATTTTATACAGATGCTACACCGACTGAGGGGAGTATAAATAGTGAAGGAGAAAAACCTGCGCCTTTTATTTGAGATTCGATCAAATTTTATCTGAAAAGAATATGATAAGTGTGCTTCACCTATTTAAGCAATACATCAATGCGTATTATTGTTAAAAAAAATTGTACGAAATGTTAAGCGAAACAGAGTAACGTGCATTAACTGTGGTAACAGCTGGCAGCGATAGCATATTGTTGAAACTGAGACATCAAGTGTTAGACATAACTGTATTCTGAGAGGAAAATATTTCGAAATGAAGCTAATTAAAATTTATATTCACTATCTTTTATTTTGAGAACAACTAAACATAGCTTAATTAACTTCGCCATTTCCCTTAAGAAATAATCATTGCTAGTTTATAAAGTTTGTTTATTTGAATTTATGATATTGTTGGCAGTAATTACGAAATCAGTCAAACAGGTACTCAAGTCAGAAAGAAGGGAGGTAAAAACGTAACCGTACCCCTTGAGAACTACATCGCTACTGAAAATTCAGTGCTTCAGGCTAGAATCCTACGTTCTATCTGAAATGCTAGGAATGAATATATGTGTATGCATATTCGGTGTTGTATTTATCCTTCTTTGAAAAATCAATAAATGTTGTAATTAACGAATAATATTCAAGTATTGGTTTGTAGGGATTTGATCGATTGGTTACAGGATTTCGTCCTGTGCTGACCTCGTTTAGAGAACCCTTGGAAAACCTGGTAGTACTGGAGAGCCATTTTGTCCCAGCTTGAGACTCTTCTCCAGTACACACCCACCGGGATTCGAGCCCAGGACCTTCCGGTTACATATTTCTCAATATTTCGACGTGTTTTTGTAGGAATTCGGATTAATTTAAATGTAGATTTCGTCATTAACCAAAATCAATTAGATAAATTATTGAAAATCAAGGAGTACTGGATGTCTATTTCATCCTAGTTTTTTGTGACTCTTCAGCGGCAGACACCTACGAACTCATCAGCTACTGAACCTGGGAACTCCAGGTAATGAGACCAAGATCTCTGACTATTCAGCCATTTGGGACGAAAATTCTAAGACCTGTGAATTATAACCTAGTTAATTCGTTATCCTCGACCAATGCTTTGCACCAGTTTCCACTTCAACTTGACCTAGAGGATGAATTTGAAGATTTATTATCATTAAACATTAAGTTCAAATTCGCTTATGATGCATGGATTCATCGCAAAGAACACGAATATAACTGTCATAACTGTTGTCTGCCATTGCATGAAAATCTTAGAATAGTTTTATTTTGTGAAAAATCTACACTGAGTGTTATTTATTTGTAAAATTCATCACAGAAATTATTGAAACCAGATAAACGTTTCTCTGTATTATGTTGTTACTATCCTCTAAGGTTATGAGTGGAACCTCGCCCCGCAAAATCAAACCAATCATTGTGGACATTTCAACGCATAACAGAAAAGTTTAGATGTATACAGCTTTAATACTAATACAACAGTCAGTATTGATATTGTTGCTGCTGCTATATTTTGACTGAATTAGAGTATACACATATCTTAGTACTTCTTCGCGTTTATATTTGTGCCCTAACGTTGTGATTACTCGACATCCACAACGTAATTCAAAAGGCACTTGCGAAGGAATACGATAGTGTATTATTGCAGCAATCAACAATTCAAAAATCGAGCGAGTACAAAAAGTATCAATTGTTTACATGCATGATTTAGAGTAATAAACAAATCGAAGTACAATTACACAATGAAAGTATATCGCGATGATGAGTAATAAAACAGGCCACTACAATATCAAAGAAGTTAGAAAAGACCTAACTGCATAACCTGAACTCATTCACAGTTCACTTTCACTTTATCGCCGCAGTTTTTAAATTCCAAGATAAAATATATAAATGTACAAAAGGAGTAGCATTGATATCAGTATAAAACTTTGGCTCTGTGGTAGAGTTTAACTCCATTATAGATAAGATTTTATTTTGATAAATCACACAGTGTTATACAGTAATATTAACTGATGACGTTTCGAGCACAATTTATTACCACTCATAATCATATCAAGTCACTCACACAACCTTTTTACTTCATTTATATACATGAGTGAAACTGATTAGACGTTTAAGTAAAAATCAATATAAAATGATGTACATTCAGAAATAATATTAGTGTTATCAATCAAGTACAATCAGATGGAAGATAAGATGCTTTTATAGTCAAAATAAGTAACTTGTTATAATGTACGTGATATTTTAGAACATTTAAACTCTTAAAGCATTTAATTCTGCCTCAAAAGATATGGTAGATATACGTTAGTGGTAATTTCTCTGTGCTTAAGACAAAACACATAACTTTTTCCTTCACATGTAATCGACTCTTTAGTACATAGGATCAAATTTACTCCTGAGTCAAAAAATGACCAAGGAGAATTTACTACTTTATGTGATAAAATTATATGAAAATAATAAAAAAATCTGATGCAAGACTGTCTGTAGAAAGAAGTCATATATTTTGATAGATATTTGAACTTTATTGCCTCATTCTATACCGATAAAGACAAGATTGATTGAGGGTACAGTCCATTGAGCAAAATAACTGCCTTCTAGATTTTTTTCGATGGAGTCTTCGAAATCACAAAAGGGGATAATAATAAAAATAAGAGGGAATTTAAGGCAAATTGAGAATAAGGTTAAGTGAAGTCCACTAATTTGTACATTGGCGGCCATGAATATTTTGCGTATATTCCGTACAGGCTCGAAAAAGTGGTTATACAGTTACGATTTGATTGCATGGATGATTTCATCATGAGCTGACATCAGTTAGAGAACCACTGAAAAACCTGGGAGTACTGGATAGCTGTTTCGTCTTAGTTTGGGACTCTTCATCAACACTCACCCACCGGGGTTTTAACCCAAGGCCTTCTGGTTACAAGGCGAGCTCGTAGACCATCGACCATTTACGATTTGTCAAACAGTTAAAAGTCTATGTTCAGAATTCTCTACAGAACTTATTGCGTAATATATTCTCTTCTCTCGGCATCTTCAAGTAAAATGATAACTGACAGCAGATCACGTGACGTAACTTTGTCTGACCTGAAGCACAAACCAATCGATTACAATATTTCTTCTCTAACTCCATCAGGAAATCCACAACATTCAGTTGAAATCCAAGTAAAAACAGTGTACGAGTACGTATTGTGATCCGAAGACGTAAGTGAATGATTCAATAAGAATAATAACAATAGCTTTATTATGCACAATAAGTTTACACAATATGCAAAATTTTCAGCATAGTTTACTGCATAATATTTACTCTTCATCCAGGAGTTTCAAGTAAAAAAGCCATCTTCAGTATATCATATGACTCAGTGATGTAAGATCTAAAGAATAAAATAATCCACTACGGTATTTTTTCTTTGGTTCCACAGAAATTCTCAACTATGGGCTGCAGACCAATTAAAAATGTGCACGATTATATTTGGAGACCCACGGATATAACTGAATGATTATAACAACAAGAACTAGAGAAAATCAGATGCATTGTCTGGGATGGAAATTTCGGTAGCCCAGAGATTCAAGCAGGCTGCCAAATAAAGACAGCAAGTGATTAGTTTTATTTCCTACGGAGTGGCAGTTTGTGTTAAAAATCTCAGGAACAGTTGTCAAGTGTATTGGGATAAGCTGCCATCCACATTTATGCTTTTTCTCATATTAATTAGAAATATGTGAATCAAGAGGCTGTGAACATTTTAAACACTCGTGGAGGTAGACAATACAATTAGAAGTCATTCTTTTATAGATTTAGGTAGTGTGAAGAGAAACAGCAATATACATTATAATAAGGACGGTTTTTGGGGGCCCGAATTTATAGCAGACCGCCGTTGTATATCGAAGATCCGATTAACTGGAAAATTTTCACTAGTTGTAAGAAAGGTAGGTTTATTTGTTCTTGTAGTCTGACACAAAATATTACTCACAAGCTTAATAAGTAGTATGTAGATACAGACATAAATATGTACGTATCATCTTGTGAAACAACATGGAATGCATGAAAGGAAGCCAGAGAAGTATACAACAGGAGACAGAAGTAACACAGTAATATATATAGGAGACATATTTTGCCTATATCTGTATATCAAGTTGCCAATAAATAATTCCATTGCAATATGTGGTTGTCATTAGGGAAGCCACGTCACACAAAAGTAAACAATTCACTTTTTCACACAGAAAAATTGATTCAAAAACTTTTTTAAAACCACTTTATTGAAAGCTATTTATTAAAATTTTATTTATCACATATCTGTAGATAATTGGTTACTCTTGAATTGTCTCGTACGTATGTTATTACTAGTCACATTGCGTTCCGAATGGGGCATAGGGCTTCAACAGCACAACTCCATTTCACCCTATTCTCTGCAATCGTCTTCAGCTGGCTCCACGATTGCCCATGAGCTTACAACTCCTCCTCATACGATCTATTCCACGCCCCACTCATTGTTTTCCATTCTGGATACACTCGAGCGATGGCTTGGCACGCGGTTTTATCCAACAGTCTCCTCAACGTGTGTCTGATCGATCTCCATTTTCTTCAACATATTGTGCAATGGGTTCTTGGATGTTTTGTTCCCAGAGTTTCTAGTTTATAATTCTTTCTAGCCAGCTATCTGATCTTCACTATGGAGCCACAGAAGGCAAGTGTTGATGAAAGCCTACAGTGGTGCTCTTCGTGGCCCATACAGAAAAACTGGATGACTTGACATTGGTGTTGAAAATCAGCATTTCTTTTTTTATGCTGTGTGCAGAAGATTTCCAAACTGCTTCTTTATTGATTGAGAACAGCTTTGCCTTCCCGATTCTGGTTTTCACATCCTCATTTGTAGTTGAAATGATGCTTCCTGGATATGTGAAGGGAGTGTGTATTTTGCTGAGATTCTTCTCTTAGATTGTGATTTGGAAACATTCACCATCTGTCGTCTATTTAACAAAATCTCAGTTCATAAAAATAAATGGATCACCTAACATTCTCTATCCCCATATTTCAAATTACATTTTGTACTTTGGCATAAGTAAGATTATAAATAGTGAAAAATTAGACAGATGGAGAAGAGTTAACTACTTTTTGAATTTCTTTTTTGTATTATTTTACCCATCTAAGGATAGATTTTCAATAGCAGTAACAGAAGATATTTAAAAAAATAGCTTCGGGAATGAAAGACTCTTTCGAAACTCTAAAAATGAAGTAATTCTGTCCAAAAGTCATGTTATTAATGAAAATGGCTACTAACAGAAGGATTTGGAAGGCATTATCTATTCTATTTGGGACCGAGCAGTTAAATTTACTTTCATTCCAGTGATTGACGACGTTCCCGCTGAGACCGGAACTCAACAACCAAAGCAATGTATTCATAAATTGGAACAGGTGTGTTCTCAAATTCATTGTTATTTTGAAAAAAATATACACAATCCATACATATTCTTTTCTTTGAATAGATTATTTGATTGTCGAAGTATTCATAGGAATGAACTTCTTAAAAAATAAATCCCGGCATAGCCTAATTTTGGATCCACTTTTACAAATAATATTAACAGTAATAATTTGCTTTATTCCAGAGACAGTACAAGTAGTACAGTGTGGAATTTTCAGCACATATCTACAATATTTGCATCTAATTTTATCAAACGTTTAAAAGGAGTATTTCAAAAAATAAATATAAAGACACCAACAGCAAAAAAAACAGGAAAAACACAAAATAATTTTAAAAAATGCGAAAAAATACCAAGAAGTAGAAAGGAAAATAAACAGCATATAATAATAACTCAGTATTGGGTAGTGGAAGCTATGATATGATTATGCATGGTGACAGTAAAGCTATAGTCATACAAGAAGTTATGAACTGATATTTAAGAATGTTTATCGCCAAGATGATCAGTTAATTTGGTTGAAACAACTCTAAACAATCATAAAATAACATTTCAGGGTTGTTGTTTTGTTTTTTATTGTCAGGTCTAATGCAGTGTTTGTAGTGGTAGTGTGAGTAATCCTGCATAATACAAAATTTTAAGGTGGTGACAATGGCGTTCACAACCAATGATTGTCAGTTAATATTGCTGAAGAAAACAAAAAAATAAGAAAAAACAACCACAAAAGCCAATAATTACATGACGGTTAATGACAGGACAATTTTGTAATACTCATAGTGCTAATATAGTCGGAACCAGTGGATACACAAAAGAAGGAATACAGTAAAGTACAAAAAAGGAAGCCAATGTTAATATTTTAGGTAGCTAAGTATGTTTGAGAAGGAGTTCACTATAGAATACAAAATAAGAGAGAAATAAAAGAGCCTAAGATTATGTTATTAACAACAAAGCAAGTCATAGGTTTCGCGCTTAACATTGTCTCTGTCGCTTAGAACACGGGCCAAGTACGGTATCGTTAAGTTCCTGTACTTGGTTGTACGAGCATAGAATATTTTATACTGATTTCTGGTTTTACTTGATGAGATACAAGGAGAGAGTTGGGAATAGAGGGGGTGTTGAGGGTCGGAGAGTATGGTTTTAGACCATTTTTCGTATGTATTCAGATGCCTATCAACTAAAGTAGTGACGAGCTGACTGAGTTGTACACCACTATTCCTACTAACTACCTTCAACATCCTTCTCAGGATGGCACAGTCATTTTTCATTAGCCCAGGAAAGACCAATGGTGAGCAGTAAAGTAGAATAGGTAAGATACAAAAGTTGACAAATTGTGAAAGTAGAGGTTGGGTGATTCCAGATTGTCTAAGTTTCTTAATGTAGTAGGTTAGACAGGACACTTTCTTAGAAATCGTTAGAATATGAGATGTCCAAGTAAGGTCGGAAGACAGAACTAGACCGAAGTATTTTGCATTAGACTCAGTTTCAATTTTAGTCCCCTCAATGCTACAGGCTTCATGAGGACTTACTAGTATTTGTAGATCTCGTTTATGCCTAAGGGAGAAGTCAGTAGTCTGGCATTTTGAGGGGTTCAGCATGAGACCATTTAGTTTAGACCACTGACTGATGTCCGACATGAAGCTATTTAATTTGAAATAGTCTGACTGAGACTTAATGGGAAACGATACAGACAGGTCATCTGCATATTTGACGAAGTTGATTTCATCTGAGAGAGGTAAATCATGTAAGAAGAAGGAAAAGGGAAACGGAGAGAGAACAGCACCCTGAGGAACTCCAGCTTCAGTGAGCAAAGGGGAGGAAGATACACCATTATATACCGTGTACTGCATCCTATTAGAGAAGTACGAGTGTAGCCAGTTGATAGCCCAGGGCTCAGTTTGTGTAAGGCTAAGTTTGTTTAACAATAGGCCTCTAGATACAGAGTCGAAAGCAGATGTATAATCAAGGAACGTACAACGGACATACTTGACCCCTTTGTCTAAGGAGGATACAATGTTGTGATGAAACACAGCAGCAGCGTCTAAAGTACTTCAACCCTGTTTGTAAGCAAACTGCTTTGGATCGTTTGAGAATTTTAGGGAAGGAACAAGTTTTAGCAACAATAATTTCTCCATTAGTTTCAAAAAAGGAGAGGTAATAGCGATAGGTCTAAATTTAACATTATTACCAGAACCTGACTTGGGTACAGGGATGATTTTAATATCTTTCCACAGAGAAGGTACAACATTATTAGAAAAAGAAGTGTTGAAAATGTTTGTAAGTGGGTTACTTAAAATATCAGCACATTTCCTTAGGACAATGGCAGGTATACCATCAGGGCCTAGACTCTGGGAAGGTTTAAGAGATTTTAAACATTTAAGAACATCAGAAGTTTTAAAACTATTAAAGTCACTGGTCATGTTATTTGTTACATTGAAGCTAAAAGGTACATTAGGAGGGCGGATAAAAGATCTATTAAGAGTATTTACATCAATAGAGGGGGCACAAGAACTGTGCTTACCACAACCTGTAATTTCTTTGAAAAGCTTCCACATGTTCCCAGGAGTTTTACATGACAAAATTCTTTGATTATAAATATTGTTTAGCCTCTTGATTTCGGATTTAATTTGGATGTTTATCTTCCTGAGACTAGCTTTATCCTTAGTCTTGTATAGTCTCTCTTTTACTCTTCGAAGCTTTTTGAGATGAGGGGAAGAGAAGCGGTTCATTCTTTTGAAAAGTATCTGTTTTGGACAGCATACATCAAGGCAGAATTTAAGATAGTCAGTCAGATTGGAAATAGTATCATCCAGTGTGTGTTCAGTGAAAAGATCCCAGTTTGTGTCATTTAACATACGTCTTAGTTTGAGCACGTTTTCTTGTGAGTAACATCTTTGTTGTGTTTTTCTGGAGAGATTCGAGAAGATATTAGAGTGATATCTGCTATATATTTTGGGTAATATCCGAATTATACAATGATCAGAATTCATTATAAGAGCACGTCTGTGTGCTTTATATATTTCCGCATCATTAGTAAATTCTAGATCCAGCGTTTTATCAAGTAGAGTTGGAAATTTGACAATATTGACATGACCTAATGATTCAAGAAAAGAACAGTCACAGGTATTGAAATCTCCAGTGACAACTGATAAGGAGTTTTCAAGATGTGTAACAGCGAATGCTGTGAATTCATCCGCAAAGTCAGATATATCTGAGGCAGAACAGCCAGGAGTAACATAAATGTTTGAGATGAAGACGTATTTAAACTTGGATAAGTGTTTCGGACGATATTTGACTGTAATACAATCTATAAAGTCGGTGCGTCGGTGGCACAGTGGTTAGGACTCTCGCCGACCATGCACATGGTCCGGGGTTCGATCCCCTGCCGGCGCACAACCGATATCTATGGTCGGCCTGAATTTGGGCTACCGATATCCATGCTGGAAATTCCATACTTGTACTGAAAATACGGTGTGGAATCAAGCTGTAAATCAAAAAAAAAAATAGAGAAAGAAAAACATACATTATTTGAAGTTTACCACTGAGAATGAATGAAGGTTGCTACTCCACCACCTCTTTTCTTTCTAGAGCAAATACGATCTTGTCTAAACAATGTAAAACCATGTGGAGAAACCACGTTGTCGTCATAAAGATAATGGAGTCATGTTTCTTGTAATGAGACTATCGCCGTATTGTGATAAGTATCGGATGATAAGAGAGACTGGAGATGCATAATTTTGTTGGGAGGTGAACGGCAGTTTGAACTGACAATAACAGGAATAGTTGTGCGATATAATGGTGTCCGTTTGAGAGCACGTTGCCAACCACCATGATGTTTTCTCTTAGTTTTATTAGATGCATGAAAGTCATATGGTTTAAAACGTTTAATGAATTCATTACTGTATTTGATACGATTTGTGATCATATTTTGTTAAAATTAAAAATTAAAACATGATGTATTAGATGCATATATGTAGATGTACAGAAAGCGTTGCAAACTGAATGAAATTCATCAACTTGATTGTAACGGAATAATTGTTCAGAAAATCCATCCTGAAAGATCCATTTACAATATTTATACCTATTTGGAGGTTTCAACTGAATCTGTAATTACTATGTGCTTTCCTCCTAAACTGTTTATCATTGTTCTGACATTTCAATATCATCTGTTGACTTGATGCTTATTATTTGTCTTTATTCCTGTTTAATCTCTAATTTTAGTGATTCTGTTTATGGTTGTGCGATATACTGATAATGTGTTGTTTGAGTGAGTCGAAGTTATTCTGACCTTGGACTGTCTGCAGGAATTGTTGGTGTGTGCTTCTTGTGAAAAGAGTTTTTGATCCCACGTTGTCTGGAAAATTCTACCTGATTCTAAGGTGCTTCTTACAGTTGAATTTTGGACAATTAATTTTCTTCTACAGTACTCATTTTGTACTCGGAATGCTACGTTGTCCGTATAGTTGCATAATGGCACTGTTGAGATAACTGATGTTTGAGTTTCTGATGTTAATATTATTGTTGAACAGAGCCACATAGATAATCATCCTTCTTCTGTGTTTGGAGCGTTTTGTGACCGTGTGTGTCTGAAGGAATTCTTGGACAGCTCTACTGTAGAACTCAGAGATCGGTTTCCCGCGTTCGGAGTACAGCGGGCCAATTTCGGTCGTTACATTCATTGGGTCTGTTTGTGATATACAGACATAAAATATGACAAAGTTTTGTTTCATTGAATCATTTTACTGATTCTATGCACTTAACTGAGTGTGATGTAGAGATGTTCATGTAACCATAGTACAAATAACGGCATTCGCTACGACCATATATTAAACTTTAGTGAAATCTAGTAAAGACGTTTCTAGTTACTATAAGGTAATATTTTTATTTGCCACATGTGTCGCATAATTATTTTTACTTTGCCTTGAAATCTCCATCAATCTCGAATCGTCGGACTGTTCAATTAGTGGTGTGTGTAAGGTCCATCAGAAAGCCCACTTCTAGAAACTGTTGAAGTCGTTAGAGGAGTAATTTATTTCTTGTGTTGATCTACATCACAGTATCACAATATAAAGTGACTGATTTAAAAAAGTGTTCATAATTGAGGTTAAAGTGAGAACTAGCATCACTAAAATAGATGCTTGTAGGCAATGGTATTCCACTTTTTCAAACGCACAGAACCCTAGCACAGAGTAGGTGGATCTGAATACGACGATCTTTTCCAATTAGTGGATATTCGTCATGAACCAAGATCGATTAGAGAGGTCATTGTAAACTTGAGAGAACACTGGAGAGATGTTCCATCAAATTCTAGGACTCGTAAGCAGTACTCACTCACGATCAAGTCAGAGATTGCATCAGGAAGCTTCAGGTTACGGGACCAAACTCGCTGACCATTCAGTCATCTGCGCTGGGATTCAGTGACGTGTGAATTCTAACACTGTCAACTTGTGATATGGCGTCGCCGTCATCATTACCTTTGATGAGCATCCAGTTAAATGATATGGGTTTCTGCCGAAAATCTAACGACTGTAATTAATTTACAATCCTCACAAACCCTACTATCTGAGTATGAATCCTTTTCAGTTCAAATCCACATATTAACGGGGGACAAATTCTGAGTCTTTTTATGAAAAACTATCTATTCTTTCTTATACAATAAATTTCTTTCCTAAGTCTGTTTTATATTGGTTGCATGCAAAGCAACAAATCTGTGCAAGTTTTATTATCCTTTGTGGAAGACTAATGTCAAGAGTGTTAGTCTTCATAAATGATTTAAACGAAGCAATGTGTGCTTGCTTACACGTTATTTCAAACTGCAAATGAGAAGTAATAGCCGCAGGGATTGAAAAAATACCCACTTCAGTTTTATTATCTGGAGGTTTCTTCTTCCTCTTTTTTTTTCTTGAATTATTTTATTGGGACATGTTACTGCTTATTCATTTTGCATTCTAAATTTCTCATTACCCCTTCCTAATTCATCTACCTCTTAAATAAATAAATATATATATATATAAATATTCTTTTATGGAATTATAAATGACATATAATTTTTAGTATTAAATTTATATAAATATACGAATTGCGTGACTGAAACTATTTCTCCCAGATGATTTAATTTCAAGAGAAGACAATAAAGAAGAGGAATATTTTGCAGTGATTCTTAGTATCTAGTGGTTGGTTATATAAGAGTGGTCAGGTTTGAATAGATTTCAACTTGAACAGTTTAAACAGCGAAATGAGGAGTTTTTAATCCTTTTGGACTATTAAACTTTTAAGTATTTTACAACCTCTCTTATTTCAGAATCCTACTTCAGTTAATGCGTATTAATTCTAGCCTAGTAGTGGTTTAATGAACATTAAAAAAAATTTAGACTCTTGAAAAAAAAGATATAAGTTCTTGAATAAAGTAATTGTGGCGTGTAGTGGATTATGTGATATTTTTAGGGGAATTTTCGGCAATGAATAAGCATAGGGATTGTTTCGTCTTTTTTGTATTTTAATGTTCTGTCTTGTACATTTAATTACCAGTTGCTAACTTACGCTGTACTCATTTCGTGGAAAGATGAAGCATTATATATAGCATGAAAGTTTGTGGGAGAGCATTTTCTCTCAGTATTTGACAATGTTTAGGGCTACTAGATAGTAACTAATGTCATGCGTCTACTTCTTGGTTTGGTGTAGACTGAATTCTGCCCATTAAGTTTGCGATGTAACAAACATTCCAGATTGCTTTCCATCGTGGTGTACTCTGAATTGATGTTGGATGGTTAGTGGCAATCAGCGGGAAACCTTGGATTGTAGCTTCGTACTTATCAGCAAGGCAGTCTTGAAGGAACTCAAATACCCTCTGAAATTTGAACCCTGGTGACTCAGTGATGCAGTCAGAGACGGTACTACTCAGCTGTTCAGGCTTGGGGTTGACCTCATTGTTGACGTCTTTGACTGCATCACTGAGGGAACATGAGTTTCTTCAAAACTGCCACTCTGATGAGCACAAAACCTAGGTCCAAGGCTTCCTATCAATTGCCACCAACCATCTAATGTTTAGGGCTTGGTGAAACAACATAGTCTTTAGTAGTAATACATACAGAATGTTTGGGTTTTTAATGTAAAGGGTTAATATATATATAAATTTTGGCATTAAGTTTAACAAATCATTCTAGTTAAAATTCAACAACTCATAACAATTTAGTCAGAATTGAAAAAGACTTTCTAATAAGCAGAAATGTGTACTGACAAACATCGTAATCCCTTGATTACGTTGTATGTTTTGTCGCTGATATATTTCATACTTCTGAGTCCTATTTACTGAATGAGGGTCTCTTAACGTGCAGAAATATGTTATAAATCACTAGTGACTATATTTTACTTAGTATCATCAAGTAGATCAGATATTGTAACATGAATAATTTCAGTATCCAAAATAAACTGTGGTAAAATTCCACTTCGAACTGTGTAAATCGCAAATCATGAATTCGATTTAATGACATTATCAGGTCACCCAGGTAGCTGGTAACTTTTTCCGTGGTTTGGACTGACTAAGCGCTGTGAACTGAGTCAAAACCAGGTACACGGCTGGTAAGCTCGACTGTAAACGATCAAAACTGACGTCCAGTGTTCAGATTATTTTGATCTGGCTGGCAAACACTGGTGTTTAACGTGGATGGTTTCCAGCCACCGATATCGGTTGATCAGTAGTACACAGCATTGCATAGGTCTTAAAATCAAGATAAATTCCTAGTATAACCATGAATATAAAACTGTTTTAGGTGGTATTCTTGTTTTTATCTCTTTGTGGAATAGTAGTTTGGGACTTGCACAACTCAGACAGGGTGATACTTTGAAGATCTAGAAACATGTTTATTTATAGCACTGCATACAGTGACTCAATAATAGAATAGAATGAGATAAAGTAGCAGTGCTATAATCTAATACGAAAGGCTGGTGAGAGAGAGTGACAATAGAAGCTGCCTTTTAGCAGACTAACTGAAGGTACATTCCATAGTAATGCATCTATACTTATTTCTGGTTACAGAGAAACAATACCGTCCTTTAACAAATGAAGAAAAAGAGAATTAAACCTGTAGAAACTGAGTTTATGATTTTACACTTGATATGATTAGGAATAGTAAAACGTCAGATCCACAATTTGCAATGTACACAGTTCGAGGGGTGGAATTTCACCACAGAAATCAAATTATTCAGATCACAGTATGTAATCTGCTTAAAACCATGAATGTTGATCAAGAAAATAAGCATATTTGCATAAAAATGTATACTACTGACTGATTGAGATAAGTAGTTGTTCAGCACTCATATCAACTAGTAGCGCTTGCTAACCAGATCGAGGTGATCTAAACACCAGTTCTTCCAGGTAGCTAACTAGAAGTGATTCAACTGCCTGAGATGATTCGAACCGGGTACACCACTGATGAGTTCAGTCCCAAAACGAGCGAAACAGGCGTCCGGTGTTTAAATCATCTCGACTTGGGTAGTAATCACTACCAGTTGATATGGGTGATAAACAACTACTACTCATTTTGATCAATCAGTAGTATAAAGTTTTATGCAAATATTAAAATGCGTTCGAACCGTCATCTGATAAGTGATATGGTTATTCAGATGCCTTTCATAATTATTAAACTTGTTTTGTTCAATGTTCTTGAACCTTGAACCTTTTAAATAATAAATTAAACAATGTCTTTGCTCTTTATATCTCATAATAAAAACTAAGCGTTAACTACTCGTCTATTTAACCTTTCTGAAATAATTTCCCACTTTCGTGTCATTAATACATGTAAAATGTTATTTTATTGTTAATTTGAGAAAATTATGAACTGCAGTTTGAAATTACATCAGTAAGCAATTAGATCTTTTTGATAATCTCACGAAATTCACTATTCACGAGGAATTTTATCCTACAATGGTGTATATTTGTAGGGACCTAACATAATTTATCATTCGTGTATATCGACAAGCGGTGGAATCCAGGTTTTCCAACTAAGGCTCGAACACAGGACCCATTGTTTCAAACGCAAAAGCATTATCCACTAGATCTCGTGGGCCCCGCAAGTCACCTCTTGTGTAAGAAGTGTCAGTTATTATATCTTGCTTTACTACAACAGGTCGTATGTAGCTGAAGAGAACCCATGAGGTAAAATGGATTCATGTTATGTTGCTTCAGTCTATGTTCTTGCCATATCCAAATTTCTAAGTACGGAATATATGTTCGACATTTTTATTGCAGTGAAAAGAATGGGAATTAATATATATACATATATATATATAGTTTTACTGCGTGAGGTTCTTCAACAGGCTACCGATATGAAATTACAAAATTATTCACGAGTAGCTAAATTCGCCAAGGAAAAAAAGTTTGAAGTTACGCAAACTAAAAACTACTGAAGAAATAATGAATATTTGGTTATTATGCTCAGTTACTCAACAAATAATTGGGTTTTTCAGGTTTTTTTCCTATTAATCAGCTCTCGGAATAGACAAAAAAGAGGCAACCAGCGGAATGAGAATTTTTCTTCATTTTGATTATAAGTCTGAGTTGTTTTAAAAAAAATTCCATTCCAAATATTATGTTGCAGCAGTATATTTTATTTGGAATTCATTTTACTTAATAATAATAAAAAAATCATTTATGACTGATAGATTGGAAAAAGAAATGCTTACAGTCAGAGATTTAATTAACCGTAGGGGTTTTTCAGTTGTCTAATGTGTTCATTCTCTCGAAAACGTTTTAGATGAATTTGGAAAACTTTAACTTTAGGAAATTGAAACCAAAAATAACCATTAAATATAAATGTTGATGGTGAAGTTGATCAAATGTATAGCGGTATCTTACTCTTCTATTTAAGTACAGTTTATTTCAGTATTATGACCCAAAAATCCTTTAATTCAACGAAGAACAAACCCTTTTCTACTTTTTTTCCAGTGGTTTTCTTGTTATTTGCCTTGATGCAGCAGAGGTACGTTGTCTCTTCAAAACCACCCCTATTCTATGTTCGAGAAATAAGGATAAACTACCTAATTTTGCCTCTTCTATGTGTCTACCAGTTTGACTGCAGCTGCGGAGCCAGCTACATTGGGCGTACAATTAGGCAGTTTCATCGTCGTATTTCTGAACATCATCCAGCGTGGTTAAGCAAGGGACAAACAAGATCTATTCGTAGTTCTATTTTAGCACACCTTGTTGATACTGAGCATAAGGTTGATGTTAATACTGCATTTAAAATTATTTATCGCATTCCGACTAATCTTAACTTTGCTCTACGAGTTCGTCTTCTACAGACAGCTGAAGCAATCGGAATCCACCAGAAGAAACCAAGCCTATGTGTACAGAAGAAATTTGTACAGCCACTTTCCTTACCGTGGCCATCGTTACAAGACAGGACTACGTCGCCCCCCTTCCCCTCCCCCTAAACCTATTAAATTATAATTGTCCAAATTATTTTATTTTTATTTTGACCACTTCATCTTTAATTACGTGTTATTCTTGTAAAATTAATTTATTCTATCCATTTCTACCTTTTAAATGTGTATTGATTTTCTGCGTTAATTATCAACCCATTGACATTTTGACACTGTTTAATTATTGTTAACAAACATATCACCACTTGTTTGGTAAATTGTTGTGTATTGTAAAAATGCTATATATATTAGAGTAGAGCCAGAGAAGAGGATCTAATTGAAAAGTAAATATTTCTTCGCTCAATCTTCCTGTTTTCCAAATGTCTAAATGGGGATATTTTCTATATTGAAATTCAAATAAGATGTTTCATGGTGAGTCTTCAGGACAACATCCTTGATCCTTTGGTTAGTCAACTACAACTCTACAGGAGATACGTAGATAGTGCTGTTATAATTTGTGATAAAAATTTGATCTAGAATATCTCTTCAAAATTTCAATCGCATGGATTCCTTCGATAAAATTCATCCTAGAATGTGAGTCAAACATGCCACTTCCATTCTTGGGTGTATTACTTCGTAGAAGACAAGACTACTCTATCTAAAGATCGATATACCGCAAACCAACATGTACTGGACAGTTTATTAAATTTCAGAGGTTTGTCCCTCTGATGTGAAGGCAAACATTAGTACGTACCTTATGCTCAAGGATTCTAAAAATCTGTTTGAAAGATAATAATAATTGCTTTATTTCAAAACAGTACTTGTGATACAGAATGGAATTCTCAGCAATTTTACTACAGTGTTGCATCCAGTTAGTACATTATCAATAAATAAAATTCAACATAGATTAAGGAAATCTCAGTTCACTATGACAACAACATATTGGCATGTCGGTAGCAAAGCCAAAGTTGAACAGTGTTTGAAGGTGTCAGAAAAGTGGGTGCTATCATATTTACTGGCGTATGCGGAAGAAAGAAACAAAGCAGCACATAACAGAAAACAGAGAGAGAGAAAAGGAAAAGAAAGAGAATGTTGTACCTATAAATGATATGAGTTGGAAAGACGAGATTCAATTGTTCTACTGACTATTTAATGAGTTATAGGTGTTACGCCTAATGCTTTCTTCATCGCACAGAACAGGAGCTAAGTAGGGTGTGGTTGAGTTTTTGTATTTGCTGGTGCGAGCATATAGTTTTCTATATAGGCTTCTGGTTTTACCTGATGAGATGCAAGGAAAGAGTTGTGGATGAAGAGGGTGGTGTGAGTTAGATAAATTGGATTTGGCCCATTTTTCACATGAGTCCATGTGCCTGTAAACCAGAATATTAACAAGCTGGTTAAGTGGCACATTGCTTACCCTGCTGACAACCTTTAACATCTTGCGTAATAAGGTATAGTCCTTCTTCAGTAGCCCGGGAAAAACTAAGGGGGAACAATAGAGAATAATAGGCAGAATGCGAGAGTTAACGAATTGTAGGAGTAAGGGTTGGGTTACACCAGAATGTCTTACCTTCTTGATGTAGAAGGTAAGACGGAAAATTTTCTTAGAAATCATCAAGATATGAGACGACCAGGAAAGATCAGCAGATCTTTACGATAGAGACTGAATTAAAAACACTACCTGATGCCCTACTGGAGAGCAGTCATCCACCAGATAAAAACTTGAAAGAAAAACTTCCTTCACTGAAAGTTGCAATTGTTCCCAATAAAACTCTCTTCATCAGCCTAGAATTCAAAGGTAACATAGAAACCACCTTTCTAAATGTATGAAGAAGACATTTCAATTGGCTAACTTACGTATCACAGACGGGCAATTCAGTTAAGCGTCAAGGACAAGATACCACTTTCGGCTTCGTCAGTGGACATATATCAGTTTACTTATTCCTGTGGAGCAACGTATATCGGCCGTGCACAACGTTAAGTCCGCAAATGCATTCTGGAACACTGTTCAGCCTGGCTAGTCGGAGGAGAAAAGAAGAATTCCAGTAGTTCTGTCCTTAAACACCTTTTTATCTTTGGAGATCATATATCCCTGCATGACTGCTTCACAGTGCTACACAGAGGCCCTCATTATGGCAACAAAGGAATTCTGCTCCTTTTTTCTAATCTCTGGTTAATCATCCCCTTCTAAAGTTCACCTCAGATTATGTAATAAATTTTATGGGACAAATTTACTAGTATTTGATTGGTCTTATGAATTTTTTTATTAAATATAAATGCAGTTGTACAACCTTTGAAAAAGATTCGTCGAAAAGAAAATATTCTTTGCTGTTTACGTCTTTTTTCTTGTGACTCAAATATGATATCAATATGCATAGTGATGTCTTTATTTTATTACATTGTATTGTATTCATTCAATCGAGATGTTTAGTTTGATTAACCAGTCTCTAACTTTTGCAAAACCAACCATTATTATTATTGTTCCCTTGGGTTCCTAGTGGAACTTAGGGCTTCAACTACACGCCTCCACTTGCTTCTGTCTTCTGCTGTACTTTTCACTTGCATCCATGTTAGTCCATACTGTTTCAACTCTTCTTCACACGATTTCCTCCATGTCACCCTTGGACGTCCCACTCGCCACTTCCCTTTCCGGTTCCACTTGAGGGCCTGACGCACGATGTCACCCAGCGGCCTCCTCAGCGAGTGTCCAATCCATCTCCACTTTCCCCTGCATATTTGTTGGGCGATTGGTTCCTGTTTTGTTCGTTCCCATAGCTTCTTGTTTGTGATTCTTTCCAGCCATCTGATCTTCAGTATAGAACGAAGACAGTTGTTGATAAAGGTTTGCAACCTGTTGGAAATATTCTTTGTGACCCGCCAAGTTTCTGATCCGTATAGAAGAACTGACTTGACGTTTGCATTGAAAATCCGAATTTTGTTGTTGATGCTGAGTGACGAAGATTTCCGATTGTTTTCAGGTTGATGAATGTGTTTCTCGCCTTCCCGATTCTCGATTTGACATCCTCGTCCGTTCCTCCTGTAGTTGAGACAATGCTCCCTAGATAAGTGAAAGAAGTAACCTCTTTCAAATCTCTCCCGTTGATGGTGATTGGCGCTGGATGTTGCTGCTGTTGTTGTTGTTGGTTGGTTATTTTCATAACCTCCGTCTTGTCTATGTTCACCTGGAGTCCTGTCTTTGCTGTTTCTTCGACCAGTTTGTCGGTTTTCGCTTGTAAGTCTTCGATTTTGTGTGACATCAAACATAAATCACTGCGAAATCCATAGTGTAACCTTTAAGGATATCTGATAGGTGTAATGACTGAAGCTCAGGTATTTCTTTCTGAACGCAGAAAACCAATAGAAGCGTTTTTCTGTATGTTGTTTTTTTGTTGTTTCCTTGCATTGCGAGTGTAAAATAGAGCTTCAGCAGCATATATTCCCTTTATCCTACTTTCTGAGGTCCTCTTTAGCCGGCTCCATAATTCCCCATATTCCTTCATCCCCTCAATATCAAATTCGGACACTCCACTCGTAGTTTCCTATTTGGGTTCCAGTTTTTCTGTATAGCTTGCCGAATTTCCGTAAGTTACTCAACTTTAGAACATGCTTTAAGTTGATAGAATCTGTGGTTTTATTTAACAGTAATAACTTATGTTGAAAACACAAAACTACTTTAAAAATGACATCCAGCAGCGATACAGTCCAAAAGCATTTCAAGTATAAAATCCGTTCTGTACAATAAAATCAACTGACCAGTTAAGTTATCTGAGAATCAATAAAAATAGTCCCAAAGAGATGGGTTAAAAACTGCGTCGGCATGAATCAAACAGAACAGAACACAATTTCCATAGATAAACTAGAGTTAGGAGTTCACTTCACGGAGTAACTTTGAATTGATTCAAACAAAATCGCAGTAGTAGCACTATACATTGTCTTCAGCAGTTCACTGTCACGCAATAACAAAGTAAAGTATTAAGAATAAAAATTTACCGAAACCAGAGACCAGTAGTGAGGACTAACTAGAAAAAAGATATACAAATGTTAGAAGGATGATACACAGGTCAGAGTGAAAAGGCAATAAGTATAAAAATAGGTGAAATATTCAAATATGTATCAGTGTCATGAACAGATTGTTCATGGAGGGGTATTCAAATCACTTATTCTGCTACAGTCGTATCATAACTTTCAGGGGAATTCATCTGTCTCAACATGACGTACAGAATGAAAATAGTCAAATTTAAAACATATAAGAGCTGATCGAATCAATAAAGATGGAAGTTAAACTGAATTAGTATTTACACGCAGACTAGCAATACTAGATGATGTAAGCATAGTACAAAAGTTATTTAGCTGATCGCAGTTAGCACTAGAATTTAGGGCTCACATTTCTTCCTCTCTGGAACTCATGAGCTCGATGTATTTGCATTCCCAGTGTCATGAATTTCAGTGTTATCAACCACCAAGAAATTAATATTATTCTAATCTTTAGACGCGTCGTCGGTACAGTGATAGAATGGTCGCCAAGTGCAAGCATATTATTCGGAGTTCAATCCTTCGGTTGACGTACTTCTAAACCTCGCTAAGCCCGTAGTAAGATATGTAAAGAGGTAAGCTTGGGTGTGAGGTTAGCATCTCTACTTCGTAAAAATAAGCCGCACTGATACCGAATTTTCAAGGCTGTAGCTTGAAGCCCATTTTTTCACTAGGAGCGTAAAGGAATAAAAAAAATCAAAATCTTAAGGCATCGTCGAGGTGTCCACACTAACAGCCGACATGTCAATAGAGAAATGAAATCAATCAGTGGAAAATTAAAAGTAATATTACCAACAAAGAAGATGGCCTGCTTAAATCACCAGGCTACCTATATTTTCTATCTACTGTAAATGAATAGTGTTTACTCCTCTACATGCTGTTTTAATCAAATAGTTATGTTTAAGAATTGTAGTGTATACTCAAAGATGAGTTTTGATCCATTGCTATGGATTTTCTGACAGAAAGGGAGGAGAACAGTTTTGGATCATTGAAACATACCCCGAATAAAACAATATAACTTCAGTTTATATACTATCGTTTATTATATTGCTTGGAAATTCTGCACAAGGAGTAAAGCCCTTGCAATAAAAAACTGAAAATTCTATAATGTGTATAAATTCATTTTTCAGAATAAAGCTATTATAATCACAACATTTTTTTCGGAATATACATGGGTTCCATGCTCGTTAATTGCCTTCTTGAAACATGATTTGATATAATTTCATAAATATGAATAACAATCTGGCCATTCGTTTGATATTATCTGGTTAATAACTAATAATGATCATATTACAGACCAGTTACTGAATATTATTATTATTGTATCCTTTAATTCCTAGAGGAACATAGGGCTTCAGCCGTGCGTCTCCATTGCGTTCGGTTCTCTGCTAGAGTCTTCACCTGGCTCCATGTTTGCCCACACGTTTTCATCTCCTCTTCACATGACCTCCTCCATGTCACCCTCGCACTGACGACCAAATCGTCACTTCCCTTTCGGGTTCCACTCGAGCAATGGCTTGTCTAGTGATGTCACTTGATGGTTTCCCCAGAGTATGGCCAGCCAATCCATCTCCATTTCTTCCTGCCTATTTGTTTCACAATCGGTTCCTGGTTGGTTCGCTCCCAGAGATCCCTCACTATTGCTGATCTTTTCTGGCCATCTGATCTTGAGTATTGAGCGAAGACAACTGTTAATTAAGGTCTGTAGTTTGTTTGAGATGCTCTTTATGACGCGCCAAGTCTCTGATCCGTATAGTAAGTGGCACTGACTTCACATTGGAGTTGAAAACCCGGATCTTATTTTTGATGCTGAGTGTTGTTGACCTCCACACAGACTTGAGAGTAGTGAAAGCTTGTCTTGCTTTTCCGATTCTTGCTTTGATATCGTCGTCAATTCCGTCTGTAGTTGAAACGATGCTTCCCAGGTAGGTAAAGGAGGTTATTTCTTTCAGGTTCCTTCCATTTATGCTGATTGTTGTTTGCTGTTGTTGCTGTTGGTGGTGTTGGCCAGGAATCTTCATCACCTCTATTTTCTCTATGTTCACCTGAAGTCCTATCTTTGATGCTTCTTCTGCCAACTTATTACTTTTCACTTGCATATCTTCCAGTTTGTGGGAAATCAGACACATATCATCGGCGAAGTCTAGATCCTCCAAGTTTTTTGTGTGAGTCCATTTTATGCCTGTTTCCTCATTGCCCACTGTTTTTCGCATTATCCAGTCTACTGCAATCAGGAAAATCATTAGCGATAGTAGGCAGCCTTGTCTTACTCCTCTCCTCACTTCGAAGGATTCCGTAAGTTTCCCATTGTTGATTACTTGGCATGCAGCATTGTCGTATAGCTGTTGGATGAGATGTATAATTGTCAGTGGCCCACCGTAGTGGCGAAGTAGTTGCTAAAGCACCTCTCGATCGACGCTGTCAACGGCCTTTTCAAAGTTGATGAAGTTGAGATAGAGAGGTGACTGCCACTCTAAGCTTTGCTCAATGATGATCCGTAATGTGGCGATCTGGTCAATTCATGACTTGTTTCTCCTGAATCCAGCCTGTTCCGGTCGAAGTTTTTCATCCAGGGCATGTTTGATTCTCTCCAGGATGATGGGGCTTAGTATTTTGCTTGGGATGGACAGGAGCATAATTCCGCGCCAGTTCTTGCATTGACTTACTGAATATGTTCCCTTAAATTTGGTGGAAAATAGACTCTTGAATTAAGTAATACTTACATGATACACCGAAGCATAATTTCATTAAAATGATTTTATGCTGATACAAGCCTACATTTATCATCTCTAAATTATGTAGGCTTAATTTAATAAATGTGTAAAACTCGGGAACTGTGGTAGTATGTACTTCCATATTAATTTGTTTATTCGATATGTCACACAGTGAAACAGTATTATTTATTGGATGACGTTTAAAACAGAATTCATTGTTCATAATCATTCCATCAATTATAATCAAGCGACTTCGAAACTTCAGTTTTATAGTTTTCTTGAATCTTTCCTATTCGTCGTCGTAGTGGTAGTAGAATTTTCCAGATGTCCGGGGTTATGTGTAATTGCATATATTGCTATAGCTGAACCATTCTCTAGATTTCTTATCTTATTCAGGTCAACTAATCTAGATTTTGCTAGTTTTCTGTGCTCCGCTAGTCTGATCGCACCTGTTCTACTACTTTGACCTATGTATTTGACACGAAAGTCATTCCAGCAGGGTATTAGATAAACTAAATTGTTTTGTTTAATTGGCCCCATAGGGTCCTTTAACCGACAAAGCTTGCATCTAATTGAGTTTGTGCGTCTGAATGCCAATTTTACTTATGCCTTGTTAAGAATTCTCCTTAAGCTTTCCAAGGTTCCTTCTTTGTATGGAAGTACTACTGATGACTTAAATCCCCTACAGAACTTGGGCACAACGGTAGTATGTAATTCTATTATTTCCACCAACTAATTTGTTTCAAGTTTGACCACGGAGAGTACTGGACAGCTGTCTCGCCCTAGTCAAGGACTCATCGTCAGTACGCACTCACTGAGGATTGAACCTAGGACCTTCATATAAGTTTGTTTATTAGATAAGTCACACAGACATTTCGAAAATACTTTATTGCTCATATTTTTATCAAACGAAGCATAAGGTAAATCCTTTGTTGACATGTTGTAAATTGTTGGGTTTTGTAACATAAACAAGCATAAAATAAACGAGAATTCGAGAAGAAGAGCGAAGCAGTCACTGTTTACCCGACAATGGGTCTAGAAAACTAGACAAACAGAAAAATAAAAACTAAACTTGTAGTCATCTAGTCTGTTGGTTATCGCCTAAAATGGATATTTTCCAAGGTTAAACTAATACCATACTTATACTAGATTATGTGAATATCAAAGCCTGAACTGATTCCTGCAGGCGTGTCAACAAAAGCTAATAGAACAACCTTAATTTTCGATAGGATATCTGCACCATCAGTGCAGATAGCATTCTTGTACGATGAGCTTTCAAATTTATACAGCTTGAAACCCCAGCTATTTGTTAAACCATCTAAGCTAGATAGTATTCACTTTGAACCAATGATTTCTTGGCTCAGATATTATTAGATATTATTGTGTTTTTGTACGAATTTCAGGAAATTTTTTCACGATATCAAATGATTACAGAATTCATTTTATCCAGTTTATTTATTTATTTACTTACGATAAAATGTGACCGGAAATGAATTTCCATTAGAAAACTCACGTAGATATAATGAAAATAAAAATAACAGAATATGTGCATTTTCCGTAAAGATAATGTAAAAAGAAAATATAAAAAAAATCAGAAATTTTAACCAAAATAAGCTCTACTTCTTCTTCGATAAATATAAGTAATATAATTTTCATTTTAAAAGTTAGATACGAATAAGGCTGTTTTTTTATCTCCAGCGTTGTAAACTCCTGGGATATATACAATAACTTCAGATGATTTATAATTAACTACTCAATGGAAGTTCGGTAGCCTACATTAACTATTTTTTTAACTCCTGAATGCAGCGTCAGTGGTTCATCGGCAGGATACGCACCGACCACGCACTTGGTCCGGTATTCAGTCCTCGGGCGACACACACCTCAGCCCCGCTTAGCTGGCAGTAAGCGCGGTAGAGAGGGAAGGTTAGGTACAAGGTTAGCGACCCCACTCGGTAAAAAATAAACATCACTGCTACTGAATCTTCCAAGCTCTAGCTTGAAGCTCCACATTTCACTGGGAACGTAAAGGAATAAAGTAGAAATAAATTTCGTGAATGTATTAAATGGTTTGTTACATATAGTATTCCCTTTGAAATATCTGTCATAAAGACCATGAGAATAGTGTTTATACATGCTCCACACACTGATTAAAGTAAAACCTGATTACAGTTATGCTGAAGTTTGCAAAATTGTTGAGAAGTAGTCATTCATTTTCTGTAATGACTTCCTATCAAATGAATGTGCTGGCTTCTGTCTTCTTACAGTGCAGCTGACTTTAATTAGTACTGAAATGTGAATTTATAAAACCTCAGGATTTACTAATTTACTGTGCATACTAATCGCCCAAATAACTTCTAGATATGAGAGTAATTTGTTCTTGATAATGGAATTGATATCCAGACATTTGAAGGATTTTAAGCTGAATGACTGAGATGGTGCAAATAAGTAAATTTCCATTTACACGTAAACAATAATGAGCAAGGTAGCTGACTGGCTCATTGGATGAATGTAACCCCGATGCCGGTTAGTTGAAGTTTCCATTAGTGCGAATTCCCTGGCTACCGATTAGCAATAGTTATAGATTTTTACTTTCTCTATAATTACATGGCTGACATATTGGTGCGATATTCAATCTTGTCTGGTCCCAAGAATCAATGCAGTAATTAGGAATAAAATCTTTTTCCCACACTGATTACAAACAGACTTCCGTTGGAAAACCACTGAAAACCAGGGTGACTCTTGGTTCAATCTCTGGTTGGTTCATGGGCATATGCTGCTGAAGAGTTTCAAACGAAGTCAGAGCAAGTGTCTAGTACTCTGTCATTTTCAGTGGTTCTCCAACCGAAGTCAGTTCTTGACCAATCTTTAAGTCAATCAAATCCCTGCAGTTCAACACTTGAAAACTAGTCCAGTGCTCACTAGTGATCGACTACATGATGAAGTTGACCGAAGTTCCAGTGGGCAAGTGTAACCAGCGGGGTCCCTCAAGTCGGTTGTGAAGAAAACTACTGGCCCAGGATACTGGCCAGCTGTAGCTCTATATGTCGTGAGTTGGTAAAAGTTATAATTCAAGAGTCATTAGTTTCCATCTTCAGTAGCTGAATGGTCATCGCACTCACCTTGTTACATGAAGGTGCTGGGTTCCTTCTCTGAAGGACTCGTGAATGTGTACTTCTGAAGATTCTCAAACAAGTATAAAGCCTTCATACTTAAAAAGCCTTAGTGAAAACACCAAATGGACAGTCATATCGAGACCGAATTACACACTTTGCAAAGAATTAGGTTTGAAGACTTTTTATTACTCTGTTTTATTTCACTATTCTCATTTCGATAATCAGTGGTAAGGCTCACAAGGAATGGAGATGCAAATCTGTAAATATCAGTGCTTTAAAAATGTCATATGAGACTAGCATTTCAAATACTGTTTCTCTTTTCACTACTTTAGAAAAAAATAATAATCAGCTTCGAGGCCACACGAAGCCAAAAGATAGCAAAGACTCACAATTTTATGATACTAAGTGGATTTTTCAATCATTATTAATAATAATGATATCTTAATTTCTTCAATTCATCTTATGCTATTTCACTGAAATATTTGTTTTCCTACGTTTCCTTGGCTAAAATATAAATTCTGGGACAGAAAAGTAACAATCACAGTATTTTCAATAGTTGGTTTGTAAGGATTAGATTTGTTTTCACGAGTTGATCACGGATTGATATCAGTTAGAGAACCATTGAAAACCAGGGAGTACTGGACAGTTGTTTCATCCTAGTTTGGAATCATCGACAGTACGCACCCACACTGTAGGGTTCGAACCCAGGACCTTCTGGTTACAAGGAAAGCTCGTATACCATTCAGCCACTGGGACCCGATTCAATGGCCAGACCATGGATTCTAACTTCTACCAATTCGTGATTTAGCGCGATCACCAACTAATATCCATCCTCACACTTGGTTGGTGGTCGTGATAAATCACGAATTGGTAGAAGTTAGAATCCATGGTGGCCATTGAATCGGGTCCCAGTGGCTGAATGGTATACGAGCTTTCCTTGTAACCGGAAGGTCCTGGGTTCGAACCCTACAGTGTGGGTGCGTACTGTCGATGATTCACAAACTAGGATGAAACAGCTGTCCAGTACTCCCTGGTTTTCAATGGTTCTCTAACTGATATCAATCCGTGATCAACTCAAACAAATCACAATATTAAAAATTATACCGGGAATTGAGGAATTCAACAAGTTATTTTGTAGTAAAAGATCATGCCTTCTGGCACATGGATATGAATAATTTCCAATGATATTCGTTCAGCATAACTGTTTCGGAATAAAAATGATCTCATTTTTTATTGTCATCATTACTATTAAACCACATTGTTCAACTTTTGAATACTTGCTTCATCGAAAGCTGAATATTAAAAAGGTTAGCATTAATCTTGCAAGCCTAAAGGCGGTTTTCTGAATAGATCATAGACCATAGTTATTTGTATGCGGTTCATTTGAATAAGCCTATGAGAATGAGAATCGACTGTTCTCAGTCTGGCATTCATTCTTTTGTTCACATGCACAATGATTACAGTCTGGGTTGTCCGATTTCTCTGTAACAAGAGAAATTCGTGTATAAGTTAATAACTGTGATGACAGAATAAGATGTCAATCAGATAAGCGTGATTTCTGAATTTAATGAAATCTCCGTAAGAGAATGTTATGTGAATGTGTCAAAGACTAAAAAATAATCGTTTGGTAGATGACGTTTTGAAGACGAAAGCACAAGGTAGTTGATATTCTCCGGGGGGTGTAAAGTAAGTTTGAAATTATTTGGGAGTTGTTTTCCAGTACATGATCTGATGAATAGTTTCAGACATCACAGTGTAATTTTTCCACTTGAGCTATGAATGACCTCTGGGTTTGAAAAATGCGGATTGTTTATATTGTCCGTAGGGCTACCTACGGTGGAATAAGCTAATTTGACAATAATAATAAAGGCTTTATTCCAAACAATACTTTTGACTCAGTAGAGAATTCTCAGCAGGTTTGGCGGCCCAGTGTTTCAGCTGACTAACAAGTTGCATATAACATATTGTAATTAAATTATATTCCCCTTGGTTTCGAGTAGAACATAGGGATTCAATAGCACATCTCCACTCCACTCTGTTCTCTGAAGTCTTCTTCATCTGGCTTCACGATTGTCCATATGCTTTCACCTCCTTTTCACGCGATCTCCTTCATGTCATTCTCACACGCCTAACTCGCCGTTTCCCACTCGGGTTTCACTTGGAGGCCTGGCGTGTAATGTCATTCAACGGTCTCCTCCATTTTATTTGGCACATTTATTCAGCAGTAGGTTTTATATTAGTGCGTTTCCAGAGTATCTAGTAGCTAATCCTTTCTGGCCGACCATCTGATTTCAGTATGGAGCCATTGAAGTCAGTTGTTCAAAGAATCTGCAGTAGCCTGTTGGAAATGCATTCTGTGACGCGGCAGTCAAGTTTCTGACCCATATATGAGCACTTAAGGACAATAGGGTGATATAGAAGGATAAGGCTAAAAAGAAATGTAATAATCATTGGTATTGATTCCAAGAAGTCTATTTTTACCTACTGAAGAAACTATATAATTTAGGTTCATATATATATATATACTATCTATAAATTACACATTTATAATAAAACACTTCCACAGTCTGTAGATAGCAGCAAATCTTCAAACCACTGAGTTGAGATAATAATAATTTCCATAATTCTCCTTAATTATACGGTACAGATAGTAAAATGTTTTAAGAGAAAAGATTTAAAAATAAATGCAGTCGCCAAAGACCGTAGAAAAGACAAAAGGAGACAGAATAAGTAGAAATATAAGTCATTGGAATGAGGGCAATTTCGCAAGTGTCTGTGTGTGTAAAAATCCTACTTCCAGACTAATAATTCAAACTCTCAGGCAGACTTAATTCTGCAATGTTAAGAGGTTATTTGTTATTCATATCGCTGAAAATTGAACGTAAACAGTATTTTTATTCCTTCACGTTCCCAGTAGAACATAGGGCTTCAAGCCAGAGGCATGCAGATTCTGTAGCAGTGTTTATTTTTACAGGATGTGGTTGCTAGCCTCATGCCCAACCTTCCCTCTTTACCCGTCTTACTACTGGCTTAGCGAGGTAAAGGAGTGCGTTGGCCGGGGATCGAACTCCGGACCATGTACATGGTCGGCGAGCGTCCTAACCACTATGCCACCGACTCATGTACTCCTTTCAAAATTTGAAGGTAACCACAGATATCGCAAATATGATTTAAATCTATCTCACCGTCCAAAATCAGATTAGTTCTGTCTCTGCTACTGGTATATTTAGTGAGACCTCTTTTTCGGTCCCTTTCGAATACTGACTAATGACTATTGTTCGAATCGCTTTTCGTGACATGCCAAGTCTCTGACCCATATAGAAGAAATGATCAACTTAACATTAGTGTTGAAAATTTGAATCTTCTTCCGCGTGCTGAGTGCAGAAGATTTCTAAACTGATTTCAGAGCGATGAAGGTCTGTCTCGCCTTTTCATTTCTTCTTTTGACATCGTCATCTGTGCTGTTGTCTTTAGCTAAAAAGATTCCGCCAAGATAAGTGAAGGAAGTGACCCCTTTCAAATTGTCCCCATTGGTAGTGATTAGTGCTTGTTGTTCTTAGTTGTCTTCACCACCTCCTTCATTTGAAGCCCTGTCTTCTCTGCCTGATTCTTCTGACAACTTGTTTGTTTTATACTGCAAGTCTACGAGTTTATTTGACATTAAACATAAATCATCCACGCGCGAAATCCAGATCTTCTAGAGCCTTCTTATCGGTCCAGCGTATTCCTACCTTTTCGCTCCCCACACAGGGTGTGCTGCATAATCCAGTCCACCACGATAAGGAATATCATCGGTGATAGTAGTCAGTTACTTGTTGCTGTTTTTTTCACTTCAAAGGCTTCACGGACTTTTCCGTTGTGAATCACTTGTGACACTATCATATAGCTGTTGAGTGCAGTTGATAAAGAATTGGGGTACTGCACTTCATAGTGTTGAAGTGGTTTCCCAATTAGTAAGTGGTCGTCTTTGTCGTAGGCCTTTTCAAAGTCAATGAAGTAGAGACAGAGATTAGACTGCCATTCTATACTGTGTTTGACGATGATGTGTAGAGTTGCAATTTTATCGGCACATGACTTGCATTTCGTGAATTCAGCTTGTTGCGGTTGGTGGAGTTCTGCATCCGGTGCATTTTTCAGTCTGTCCAGGAAGAGGCGACTTAATATTTTTCCTGGTGTGGACAAGAGGATGATTTCGCGCCAGTTCTTGCAGAGGCCTTAGGCACCCTTAAAATAGTTAAAATAGTTGTAGAAAATTAAATATCTGAAATTACACACTAAAATGTTGATGAAAAACTAGTTACTTATTTTTTCTCTCCTAAAACATGAAATGTTAAAAGATTTCGACAGACATGGCATTTAAATTCGTTACAAATTGTTTTTAGATTATCCTGACTTGAAAACAAATAATCCCACTTATGTATAAGTATTTCTACTTCGAAATGGATAATTGCGGCTTAAAATTATGCGTTGAAAGATGTGTGAGAGAGAGACCTTTTTTCTCATAATTAACGTTAAAGTTTGTCAATCATTATAAAGGCAAACTGTAAAAAGAGAAAAAGAAATCAACTATTCCAAGCAGTAAACTGACGGAATTTGTATGTCACTGTTAGTTTTCGGTTTATTTTGTTTTAAATTACCACCCATGGAGAAAATATCAGAGATGACAGCAAACTAGATTCGTCTTTCAATATATATATATATATATATATACTTTTCAATACTTTTGGCAATTACAATGAAGTAGTGAGTTTTTGACAAATTTGTGTAGGATACTTCAAAAATTTTAAACGTCAGTGTAGTAAAACGCAAAGCAAACTTTTGATGATATGGGATAAAATGCAGGTTTATTTGTAAATATCATTGACTGCTGATGTGACGGTTAGGCGAAATGCAGAGGGTTAATAAACAGCTTCACAGGCGGTAACAGAAAACGTCCAAAGGGAGTCACTTCGTAGGTATTCATAAAGTTCCAAATTATATAATGAGGGTCACATCAGGCTTTCAATTAGCGGTCACGTAGCCCACAGCTTTGCCACTAATCCACTTATCTCCGAGTCTTGGCTACTGGCATCGGGTATGAAGCTCATGCTCACAGCACATATGGTACACTACACGGCAACACATATCATACGGTTAGAAGGGACAGAAATGTAATTCGGATACTGTGTTATTGAATAATACCATAATAGAATAATTCTATTATTTGCTTGCTCATAAAATTTCCAGCCCAATTTCTTACTAATAATTGAGACTGATAAACCTTAGTAAAATGGCCATTCTTATTCTTCTATTCAAGGAATGAACTGTTATTGTAATTTTCACAATCTCAGTAACATTATTACCTTTTTTGCCTTTAACTATTTTTATGCAATACGTTTGAGAAATCTAATCGTTTGGCATAAGCGATCATTCATTCTTCTCACCTGTTTTCAGCATAAAAGCCATGCATTATGCAATCACCTGCTTTGACTTCCAGAACAATAAGGTGTAGATATTTTCATGCCTTTTCATTGTTTCCTTTTTCCTCTTGATTGATTATCATCCTTTTGACGGCTTATTATTGATAAATTGCTATCAGCTAACTTGTTATGACTAGATTGTCTAATTCTGTATTGATTCGAAAAGTGTATTAATGTGTGTACAACTCTTGACAAGAAACTAAGTGGAATATAAGTATTTTTCACTTAGTTCGTTGTTTTTAGGAACAAGCTGTTGTATTTAAATTAGTAATTAGTGTCCTATACATCCAAAGAAACGTGAGCACTAAAACTCCTGCTAATTCTCTTGTGTCTAGTTAAAAAAATTAGTGTACTAAGTGGAGCATTACTTTCCTGGTATATGCAATCTTAAGTAGCAGAGCTGGAACCAAGTGCCCACAGTTTCAAACGCCAAAGTGTTATCCAGTAGACCACTTGAGCCACGTCCACAAACGGAGCCTGGTAAAAACGCTCTTTAACAGAGCTAGGGCGTTATGTTCAGAAAATAAGACTGAATAGGAACTCACAGTTATCGAAAAGAACCCTATCGAGAATGACACCCCCGAAAGTTTATATCACCCAAACCGAAGCCCGAAATAGTTGAAAAGATACCAGTTCTTATCTGTCTAGCGTACAAAGGAGAATAAGTATCCACAAGAACTGAAAAAAGAATTAAAGGTGCATTGAAGGGAATATTTCCTACCATCAGACTTATCCTATTTTACAACACGGTATGTCGGTTAACTCAGTCAAAAGTAGATAAGTATCCTGCTCATGTCAACTCCAACTGCATTTATCTATTTTCCGGCACTTGAGGCAGTAAGTACATGGGAAGGACTGAGAGGAGAGCGTGCACTAGATTTTCTGAGCATATCCCTAAAAGTTTCTGTATGCAAGGCAGCAAAGTGTTCTGAAGTGGAACTGCTAGACACCTAATCGACACGAGACATACAATGGAAGTTAGTCAGGCTTTCCAAATATCCAATCCACAAAATCCATGATTATTTAGGTTCTCAGAAGACATTACTATCAAAAGACTTCTACCCAACCTCTGTATACAGAAAGATAACATGACTAATTTCTTACTATCCTGGTAACTGTGATTGTTCTGCTCGTGTGCTTTTGTGTTTTGTTCTGTTGTGTAAGATCTCACTTAATTTTGATTTTTGCTTACTGAGTTGAATTCACTATTAAGTTTCCAAATCTACTTAATTGTTTTGTTTATGTTATTTTATTTTGCTATTCACACCTACCCTCCTAAACTCCCCATCATAATATGTTTAGATTCGCTCAGTTGTTCTATCTTGTATTTTGTCTGTAGCCCATCTTTGTTTTTAAGAGAAATATGAACCCTATCCTGCTTGTCTAATTATTCTATAAATAGTTACTCTTTTGGAATTTGGAATTATGCTGCTTATAGCTTCTATCTATAACTCATAGTCACTGTGGGAGAGTATACTTCAGAAATTTTGTAACTTATACTCTCACTTTGTTTAGGAAGTGAATACACGAAATAAAACAAGCTCGTATTATCCCGAGAATATGTTCCTTTTTTCTTTATTCAAACCAGTTTTTATTATTGATGGATTTCTATCAATTATTGTTATACTAAACAGTATCGAACAGACTAAACTGCACAGAATATGCATACTTTTATTAGGCTGACTAGAAAATGAGTAGGAAGTGATGAAAGTAAGTGAGTATATTACATATTTCAAGGTGAAAATGTGCTAACAGGTTTCAACTGGTGGTTTGTGGCTAGCAGTGGAATCCAGCATGCGCATTTCGTCCTGTTTGGGACCCGTCGGCTGGATGTACCTGCATTCGCCTGGTCTAGTGGATAACGCTTTGGTGTTTGAGCCTTAGTGGAAACACCATCACTCACTGGAGAATGCAGGTACATCCAGATGAAGAATCTCAAATATGACGAAATGCGCGTTATCCTGGATTCCATTGCTAGTCATCATCAACCAATTGACTTCGGGTTACATGATCAGACATCGTCGAAGCATCTGCACAAGGAGCTGACATGTCAACCTGAGACCGAGCACTTCTGTCCAATCAGTCGAAGGGAAAATCTAAAATTGAATTAAATGATTGCCAACAGATTTTTAGGAAATGCAAAATATTCACATTACACCATTTGATCCGCTTGATAAAAACAGATGGAAATCACTCACATCAATGATCACTCCCTGCATGAAAAGAAACTGTTTTGTCTGAAGAACGTTAGTTTGATTTATGTATTTACTAAGTTTTATATTAAGATATAGATGGCTCAGAATAACAAACTTCTGGCCATTATGTCTCTCATAAAGTGTTGCTTACTGAATTTCAGGCGTAATCTTTGTTGGCTATAGGTTATCTCTAAAAATACCCACATGGATGAGATCTGACAAGCTGTCAATAATGACTATGTTGACTTGCTAACAAAAGGAAAAACCTAATATTCTTAATTAATTAAATACTCAAATCTTATCATAAGAAACCATTAATTCAATGGAAATAACTGAGAGGAAGAATGACTGACTGGGACAATGCAGCTAAGCACATGTAATGTTTTCATCATGTGTAATTTTTCACCTAAAAACGATAGAATTGTCATTCTGATTCTTATTTAAGCAGATTTCGTAACAGAACAGTTCTTAATCACATCTTTTCTGAACGATTTAATAACAACATTGATACTTAATAGGATGTTTCAAAAAACTTCGTGATTATTTTCCTCTTTTCTCCCAGGCTATTTACGATTGCTGTAATATTTGCGTATCCTACGTTGACTTAATCCTAACTATTTGTTTTACTCCTGTTTAATGTTTAATTTTAGTGATTCTGTTTATGGTTGTACGATGTATTGATAATGTTATATTTTATAACGTGACTTTGTTTCAGTGAATCAAAGTTGTTCTAATCTTGACTGTCTACAGGGATTGTTGGTGTGTGCTTCTTGCGGAAAGAGTTTTTGATCCCACCTTGTTGGGAATATTCCATTTGGTTGTAAGGTACTTCTTACAGTTGAATTTCGGATAACTAATTTTGTTCTACAGTATTTGTTTTGTACTTGGAATGTTACCTTGTCTGTATAGCTGCCTAGTGGCACTGTTGAGATAACTTTGAGTTTCTGATGTTATTATTGTTGAATAGAGGCACATAGATAATCGTCCTTCTTCTGTGTTTGGAGCGTTTTGTGACTGTGTGTGTGTCTGAAGGAAATTTCGGACAGCTATACTGTAGAATGCAGAGATTGGTCCCCTGAGTTCGGAGCACAACCAGTTGGCTTTGGTTGTTACAGATTTTACATGAGCCAGGCTGTGAGTTACATTTATTGTTTGAGGGCTGATGATATTGTCCAGTTTCTGAGGATGAAGCAGGTAATGTCCGATTCGAACTTAGGATCCACTGGCTGAAAATCGAATGTTAGAGTCACTGAGCTATATTTGGTAAAATGATTCATGTAAATTATGTTTGTAGGGAACATTTAGATCTTACTTGTTTTGTTAGCGGAACCATCGGAAGGTGAAAGTCAATAAAGTGGAATATATATTCAGTGACAACATGTAATTGTTTCTTTGCTACAGTTTATACCTCTTTAGCAAACAATCGGTATGTACCTTGCAATGTTTATACCTTATTCCTCAAAAACTCGCGCGTTAGCTATTGAAACATTGTACAGAATATTATTTTAATGAAGTGGCATAATTTCTTTCGCTTCAGTTTTCGCTTTCTTGTTTGTGGATAGTGGTAATTATTTCGTGAGGCAGTTTTATGCTCACTTATTACCCATCCATTATGTTTCCTCTGAGAATCGAAATGAGCGTCTTAATGCTGAAGGCTAAGACAATATTCATCAGCCGATAATCTCATGAATATGCAGATCTAGGATTGGTTTTTGTACACAAATAAAGATGGCTGATCAGTTCATAGTTAACCTGTAAAAACAACACAAATGGACATGAAAACAAGGAAGCTTATTCAAGCATTAACGAAGGCATATTTCATGACTATGTTGAATAACCAGAGGACTTAATATAACCAATGAAGCTTCATTTAAAACTGTAATGGCTGGTTACCCATATAGAAAGCAAAAGAGTTGAGTGAAGAAATATTTGCTTTTCAGTTAGATCCTTATCTGTGGCTCTACTCTAAAATACATAGCATTTTTAATACAATACACAAAAGTTTACCAATCAAGTGGCGATATGTATGTTATTAATAATAATTAGTCAGTATCAACATGTTATTGAGCGTCGGCGGCACAGTGGTAGAATGCTCGCCAACCATGTCACATGTGGTTCGGGGTTCGATCCCCAGCCGACGTACTCCTTTACCTCGCTAAGCTGGTAAAGACGGAAGGTTGGGCATGAGGCTAACAACCCCATCTCATAAGAATAAACATCACTGCTACAGAAACTTCAAAGGTCTAGCTTGAAGCTTTTGGTGCTAAATTCATATTTATCTTAATGATCTTATCTGGATAACCATTTTTGCTTACTAATTCTCTAATAATGTTTAGCTCCTCATTGAGGTGGTCGTTTGAACAGATTATCCTAGCTCTATGAACCAGACACTTTACCAGGTTACTTTTATATTTCAGAGGTGCACAAAATGAGTGTACCGACTTGTAGTTGTAGGTTTCCTATATGAATGACAAAACTGCGTATTTCTGAGATGCTAGATGCGCCTGTTTTTAATTAGAAATACAGTCTAAAAGTTATTTTGAGAATTTCATTGTATTGATCAAAAAAGTAATACAAGGCTTTGTTTATCAAGGAGAAAACAAACAGAATTAATTGATATGCATTTGCATCCACATTGGAGCTGAATAAATTAAAACGACTTCTTTCATCGATTGATTTAAGAAATAGATAAGCTTACTATTAGTAAACATCTAAAGTGAATAATTTGATTGAATGAATAAGAAGATACGACCATTTTTTATATTTAGTTTGAGTGGCAAGTAGAAGTGTGAGAAATATTGGTGAAAAAAATCAGAGGAATGGTTGTTGAAATAACTCTCCGCTACATCTGTTATTTCGTACCAACACAGGTGGATAAACTCTTAGAACAGTTTATGTCAGGTTCAGAGCTATTCTTTGAAGAAGTAACCAGAAAAAAGAAATGCAGCTGATTTTCGAAGAAAAAAATTAAGTAATATCATTGCAGAAAATTATATTTTACGATGATTTCAGTTTCATAGCTGTTGAAACGTATTTATATGTAGTAAGCATGTGTGTGTTGAAATATGAAAATGAGTAGTGATAATAAAAGTTATCATGAATGAAATCCAATTCCATGATGTCACTGTTTACAGATATTTGTACTTATAAAAGAAATCATTCTAATTCATTTTATCGTGTTCTGAACAATCTTTTTATTTACAGCTCTCACCTTGCCTATACCATTCTAGAACAAGAAACAGTTTCTCAAAATTAGTGTAAATGATTTATTAGATGGTTGGAGACAATCGTCAGGAAGCCTTGAACCTCGGTTTCGTGCCAGTTGGCACTCACAATTCAGGAAGGCGTATCTACAACGTCAAAGGAACTCATGTCCTTTCTGAGATTCGAACCCGCGTCACCCAGTGGGTTTTGCAGTTAGAAAGGTTACCACCTGAATGAATAAAGAGTGGTCAATGCAGAGTTCAATAGACATGCATAAATAGATAATCGGAAGGTGAAGTACATTCAGAAGTATATATAAATTCGTAATGTTTAGATGCAGTAAAATGGGGAAATAAGACGAGTTAACTGTCATCAATAAAATAAAATAAATAAAATGTTGAGATATGAAAACTTAAAGTGAAATAAGGCGAAACAACACGGAATAAGTTCTGTGAATCATATTGTAAAGTTAAGACTATGGAAAAAGAATAGTGTACAAATTGTTTTTGTTCACAGAGTACTAGTTTTATGTAAATATCCCCGAAACCTACTCTACAGATAGCAAACGCACTCGTGTTTCTCTCGGCAAACCTGTAGTTTGTGGACTATGCTAAGAGATGCATTAGAATCTACTTATTGAGATGGAGTAGTCAAAAGGACAATTTTCTTTGCTAATTTCTCTGCTTTATGTATCAGTGGGAATTAATAATTGAAAATTTATCATTTTGATTTGATCATTAAAACTGATCGGGATTACTTTTCATAGATGCAAGTACCCAATGCAATCTTATCAAGGATGAGACATGTCGGTATGGCGCATTCCATATTTATTGGAGTGCTTTCGGAAGTGTGTTGGCAACTGTTACTTTCAGATCGCCCACACCATGGGATTTAATTTTTTTGTGGTACCTGAAACAAAAACATAATTAGTATTGCGTGACCACACAGTCCAGGGAATAACTGATTGAAGACAGTCACATATGGCCTGTGTGAACTGGTTTTAAGATTGTGTCTGTATTAGGATATTACCACCGGCAACGGACCAGCGTAGGGTAAGTAGGGATGTACAGTTTTTGGGGTCAGTTTTCTCTAATCTCAGCTTTCCCAAATCTGAGAGGTAGCATACTTGGCATCTGAAAGAAACACTCCGGTGCTTTTAAGTCTTTGTTACCCGGAAGTACGACTTTGCCAACAGACCCCCAACATAGTGTAGACGCTGTGACGATGACTGCTTGTGGTCTGATCACAATCCAAAAAACCTTTCTGGCATGATGGGACCTTTCGGGAAATTAGTTCCTGAGAGTGTATTTTGTTTGACCACTGTGATATGCACACTTGACCACTACGTCATGGTAGCAGCTTTTGGTGAGGTCACAAATTGAACTGCTACATTTCTATTCTAAGTTCTATGCTAAAACTCAGTCAGTCAGTTAATTACATCATGATGATTTAAGGAAATCAAGATGTCTGATTTTCACTCGAGAACTTTTAGGTTCACTTTAATGAAGTTATACTAGTGAGCTTTTAAAAATACGAAAGTATTTGTTTTTGTAGGAACTAATGATTTTTTATCAACATCCACGACTGTTGAATGATGCTTCTCCAGTAGGCATAGTGTCAGCAATATGAATATTAGAGAAAAAAAGACTGACCTAACAATACAAGGTAGATGTCATAAGTGTTGCAGTGAAAATAAGATTGTTTTCATTTAAATCTCTTCTTCAGATATGTCCGAGAAGTAAATTATGTCCGCCTTTGTAGAACATCACAAAAATAAACTGAAGGTATATAACACATAACAAGAGTATTAACATATGATTTCATTTATTTATTCCCCTTTATAAATTTAATATATTGTCGTAGGTGTTGTAACAGGCAGGTAGAATGTTGGTAACTGTACGATAGTGTAGTTCTTAATTCTTTGAAATTAACTCGTACACACCTACTTCACAACGTAGGCAGTCATTAAACCGTTTGGGAATGTATTTCTAAAAGTGAAAAATTAACACTAAACACGCATATTTCAGGAGATCATTTTTTTCCTTCACGTTCCCAGTGGAACATAGGGCTTCAAGCTAGTGGCTTGAAGTTTCTGTAGCAGTGTTTATTTTTACAGGATGGGGTCGCTAGCCTCATGCCCGACCTTTCCTCTTTACCAGCATTATTTCTGGTTTAGCGAGGTAAAGGAGTGCGTCGGTCGGGGATCGAGCCCCGGATCATGTGTATGGTTGGTGAGCGTCCTAACTACTGTGCCACCGACGCACTAGGAGATCATACCTTACTGAAACTTTCATCTTCTTCGCAAAACTTTATATAAGTAAGAATTTAGGGTTCTGGTCAGAAAAGGTTGGTTGTCACTGAAAGGAAACAAGGATGTGAACTGACATTTGCTCATAGTTACTATAGAACAGAGACAGGAGTGATCACAAAGAGCAGCTGAAATGATTATCACAATGGAAAATTATTTTTTCAGGAGTATAATAAAAAATAATACTAACGGTATTAGTAGCTTTACTCCAAAAACAATATTTCTATGCAATGTGAAATTCTCAGCATGTTTTACAATATTAGATCTAACGCTTTCTTCATATTCGATATTTTGGTTAATTACAGAACTGTATGATATTTACATCAGTAATAAATAAATAAATTACCAAAAACAGGAGGAGAAATGAAAACCACACATTATTGATAGCAAAAATGGGAATAGTCACTGATTTACTATTGAGAAGTAAGTCAGTAACTTCGAACCTAATACTTCATTTCCCACAAAAAGTTTGCCAGAATGAAGATCATTAAATCTGTGTATTTAGTCTTTCGAGCGTATAGTGTCCAGAGATCGCTTCTTATCCTACCTGGTGAGTTTTGAGTAGAGAGAATGTTCAGGGTCTGATTAAATTACGAAGACTAATTTCTTGTATGAATTGAAATGTCTGTAAACAATGGCGTCAGAGATTTGGCTTAGAGGCACATCGCCAGCTCTCGCAGTAGCTTTCAGTGCTATTTGTAGTAAAACAGTCTTTTTTAAGTAACATAGGAAAGAATAAAGAATACAAAAGAATGTGAAAAATTCAAGGGTTAACGAACTCTACAAGCAGGGGCTTGGCTATACCACGGTCTTCACTTCTTTATGAAGAATATTAGATGAAATATTTTTCTGAGAATCACCGGAATGTGAAATGTCTAGGAAAGATCAGAAGATAAACCTTAGCTTAGTTTCTACTTCACTATCCTGTATATTACAAGAGTACTGAGCATTAACCGGTCCATATAAACTTCATTTACACACAGAAGTGAAATTAACAGTCTAAAATCTTGAGGCATTTAACTGGCTAATTTTTAATAAATGGCTATTCATTCAGTCCACATACTTAACAAAACTAGTTTTATCCAAACGAAGTAAGTCATGCAAAGACAAAGAAAAAAGAAAAGTGGAAAGAATATCACCCTGAGGGACGTAAGCTTCGTTAGGTAATGAAGTTGAGCGTGAATCAAAGCTTCAGAAGAAAAAAAATATAGTTTGGTAACACTAAAGAGGGAGGAGACAAAATGGGTGATTAAATGTTGTAGTTAACAGTTATTTATCATATATTAGACAAAAGAATTAAGTTTTATTTCTCTAGTACGAGATATCTTCAACTCTATGCAAGAGGTGAATGCAAATTCCGTTGTAAAACTTCTCATTACTTTTAAAATCGTTATTATTATCACCACTAGTCACTGACTAGTGTCCAACAGGAGGTCAGTCGCGAGCCTAAAAAGCTCAGTGATAACGTCTCTGACTGCAAAACCCACTGGGTGACGCGGGTTCGAATCTCAGAAACGACATGAGTTCCTTCGACGTTGTAGATACGTCTTGCTGATGAGTGCCAACTAGCACAAAACCTGGGTCCAAGGCTTCCTGCCGATTGCCTCCAACCATCTAATACCAACAATTAGTTGAAATATCCAATTATCAATACTGAAAGTCGACTATTCAACGAGGGATTTCACACAAAAATATTTCCTCACACTAATTACCATTTGACATTGTTTGAGTTATCGCCAGTATTAATGTAATCTGTAATTTGAATATGAGTTAAGAATATAAAACAGCGCAAGCATAGTGGGTTCGTTATTCATCAGGCCATATTTCTAAACTATGGTCAATATTCAGTTGTCAGTGTATTCACCAATACCAAAACTCATAAAACTCCTCATCCACTAGTTTTCATCTGAAGATGCTGAAAAACCAACGTGTGATAAGATTTCAAATAACTAGTCCCACTTTCTGGTTTTCCATCCTAAAAGAACTGTTAAGTTGAATGTATTGGGGACTATTTGTAATATGTTTAATAATAGATTCAGGTAAGATAGCTCTCCTGTAAATGAAACTGTTTTCTAGTGTACTCTTTGATTAAATGTTAATTATACGTCCTTTTCTGTTATTTGAATGATTTATCATGTCTGTTCATCGGTAGGAAGTGAAGACAACTTGTTTCTCATAACTTGTAATGCTTAGCGTTAGACCTTTTTTCAGTGATCTAAGTCGAAGTAATCAATTCATCTTTGTCATACGTTTATTTTAATAATATGGGTTGTATTGGAAGTGGATATACGATATTTATTTTATGCGAAAGTCCTCAAGGGTAGGGATAAGTGTATATTTTAGCTTTTAATATTACTTTTACATCTCTCTGACGTAAACCTATACACATTAAAAGGTATAATTCTTTGAACAAAAACAACCTTGGTTTTTCATTATATTTGATCGTGATACGTAATTTCCTTTCACGTCATTTGTAGTGAATGTGATGAAATAAATATAAATAATTGTGGACGCTATGAATGTCTCTGTGTCAATTCAGCTTGAAAAGAGAAGAGGGATACCTAAGTACTTAGCACGACTTCATTATCCAGACCAGTTAAGCAGAAAACATAGACCACTGGATTCCATCCCAGTGGCTGAATGTTCAGCGAGCTCCCCCTTCTAACCTGAAGATTCTGCAGTTAAACCTCTGGTGGGGTAATAGGTACGTACTACTTTAGATTCTCAAACACAGAAGAAGCAAATGTCAAACACTTTCTGGTTTCCAGTGGTTCTCCAAATGCAGTCACTTCTTAATCAAACTTCATTACGTTTTGATTTCCCAACTTTGAAGCAAAGATCAAATGTGCCACCTTTAAATAATTAAGAACCACTAGTGTTTAAATGCATTCAAAATACTACTTCTAACATCTGAAGTGTCCGGTATCCTTGGGATAAGATTTAATTTTTCAAGAAAAAGAAAAAGAGATGGAATTTTTTCACTAGCGATTGGCTTTATTCAGGCAGTGACCTAGGGTTCTAGTGGGAAGCCGTGACCAGTAGGGTACAGTAGGTCAAAGGTGAGGACAGTTACTCATCAGAAACACTGCTAAGTGGTCACGTTATGTCTTGAATTGGCAGAAGTTAGAGTTAATGATCTGGCCATTGGATCGGGTCCCAGTGGCTGTTAAATGGTCGCCAGACTTGTAACCAGAAGCTTCTGGGTTCGAACCATGGTGTGTTTACTGGTGAAGAGTCCCAAACTAGAACGAAACAGCTGTCCAGTACTCCCTGCAGGTTTTCCAATGGTTCTCTAACTGATGTCAGCTCATGATGAAATCCTCCGACCAATCAAACAAAATCCCTACAAAAACCATTAATTTAAAATTCATTTTGCTTGTTGTTTCAGTACTGAAGAAAAATAAAGTCTCCAAAGCTATTTTTGCCATGCACATTTTTCATTAAAAGAGTGGGAAAGAGTCAAATATGAACTCAGAGAAAAGCACATACTATATTTTGGGGAAAATAGCATCAAAGTCTCCGAACGTGAATACCATTCTTAGTGTAATACTTATGATATTAGAAAGTAAACCAGGACCATTGAAACTTTATACAAAATAAAAGGCTAAATTACAAAAATGTAAGTTACTGCCTACTGATAAGAGATAATATGTGACAAAACACACATATGTCATTGATGAACAACGAAACCTTCGTAGGAAAAAACATTACTTGTCAAGAAAATTTACAAGACTTGTTAGTGGCGTCCATCCACAAAAGTTGTTAGGATTTAGGTTCTTTTGATGTCTTAGCAACCTTATTTCAGATTGCCTTTAAATGAACTTATTACACAAGTTAATTATTTCACCAGAAAGAATATGTATTGTAAAAAGCTCATGTACCAACAAGATAAAATAAAATACACGTTAGTTAGGACAGTCATCAATCATTTGCCTTCAAGAAAACATTGGAACAGAAAACGGCATTTCATGAATAGGTGACGTATATCACTAATTAATAACTTTAACATGGTATCCCTTGGTGGTCTATCAGCGCATTACTTAAAGAATGACAAACAGCCGGATTTCAGGTTCACCATAATTAGATTCCGCAAAAAGTCTCCCTTGAATACATTATCTAAGATTTAGAAGTGGAAAATGCTGAATAGCTTCCATACAGTTTTATCAGTCTTTCTTGATGATTTAGTGTGATTCGGTTAAGTACAATGTGACAGTAAGTCAAGCACAATGACACGAAAACGCGCGCCAATGCAACTGCCCAAATTTTTGATCATCACGGTTATACACAAGCAGAAATGTAACATATAAAAGAAAACGCAAAGATGAAAGGTGAATATTATTTTATTATTGTTATTGGTTTTCTTCAGGAATGTCAACGCTTCGAATCTTAGTCAAGACACTCAAACTGTCCCATACAATCAAGGTTAGATGTCATAGGCCGACCGGCTGGCCACCATTATAGTCTTCTAAACAAAGGATCATCTCCTGTTACAAGCCTTATATCTTTCATCCTAAACGAATTCACTTGTTTGCATAACAGAAACTATCCCCTCAGGTGCATGTGATTTCAAAGGCTTATCACTTCTTACTTTTTTTTAAAAGATAATATTAAAAATCTAATGGATTCTTTAAATGCATCTAATGGGATTGAAAACACATGTGAACAATTATCTGTAAATTTTCACACGATAGATTTAGAAATTCTCTTTGAAGGTGAATAAAAAAATATTTATTCATGTCTTCTAGTCTTATTGTTTCTGAAGAAATTTGTTTTACTTGATACTTGTAATACAATTTTTATTCAACAAAAACTACTGAGAAGTGAGACAATATTTATAGAAAAAGTGTTAAGAAGCGTAATTATTGTATATTATGGTGTATCGAAATCTTTAAGAGAGTAAAAACAGTTTGCGCTATGTAACGAAATGTAGTAGATACTGTTTAGACAGGTGTTTATCATTTCGAATCCAAAAACACACAAGGAATGTAGAAACTTACATACTTTGTCTACGCTCTTAACCATCCAGGTGTTTCGTTTTGATTAGAGTAATGGATTAATTATAAAACGTAATCTGTTAAGAGTTGAGTTTGCTTTACAAATTATTCATGTAATGAATATTTCAGCGCGAAGTATGAGAATAATGATACTAGAGAATAAGAACACGGGTGATTGTGAAATGGCCAACTAGAGATTTTTTTATTTCTTATATTCCAAGTGAAACATGGAGTTTCAAACTTTGAGCTTATAGATTTTAGTAGCGGTGGTTTTGAGTTTACGCGGGTACAGTTAGTTGTCTCAACTTTCCCTCTTTTCCGGGTTTACTGATTGGTCGAAGTATACAGATGCGTTATCCAGAATTCGAACCCTGACCTGCCGCATGGTTGAAAAGCATTCTCCCACTGAGATAGTGACAGCTATTTAGGGCTAATTTTTACGGATAAAATAGTATATTCATTAGAAAATGTTTTAAACAGTGCAAACAGATTATACAGAATACTTTTCTCTAAAATGTGGCAGCAAGAAATTCCAGTCTGTTATGAGTGCTGCTATTTATTCAAACAACTCTTCGTTAAGAGCCAGAAGCTAGAGTTGGGTTCAAGACTAGGATTTAGGATTAGGGTTAAGAGAGGGGTTTTGACTTGAAAGATATGAATCATAATTGGGTTTCAGGCACCTTCACCGGACTAGACCTATTACGTAAATCCTGAACTGCATTCTAGCCGAATGAAGCTGATTAGCTGCTTCGTTTGCCTGGATGACTATTCATTAGCTTTGCTGTGTTAT